>WEIS01076797.1:287-16061 GCA_013389965.1 Todus mexicanus | reverse complement strand
ATTGGAAATTACTCTGAGAAGCAGCCTGCAGTTGCTCATTACTAAATTAAAAGATGTCTCCTGAGATGACCAAAGAAGCCTTGACAGTCTTCAGTGTGAGCATGCCAAGAGCGGCTTCACATAAAAACTTCGAAAATGAATTGTGATATTAATGATTTTCCCATGGGACAGAAATAATTTGTTTCTTTTCACAATAAGAAATTTCAAAGAAATTATTACCCTGATATCCTTCCTTAAAAGTACAGAGAATACAAAGCAGGAAAAAAAAAAAAAAAGGAGATTTTTTTGGGTAGGTGCTGGACAAAGTAGGATTCTTGCACGGGATGTTTCTTCCAGTCCATTATTTCTGTGTGTATGTACAGTTCTGTGTGTTCAGCTCATGCTGTGTGGGTAAAAAAAGCTGAGTAGAGGAACAGGGAATTCTATGACAGAAATAAAGACGCCGTTTTGAGCAAGACTTTCCCCGAGTTTTTAGAAGAAAATCTGAAGAATAATTTTCTTTAAAAGTACAAAGCATTTTTCAGCAGGGCAAATAATTACTTACTGTGGAATGTGAGCAAAGCACTGGATACCTGACCTGTAATTTAAGGAAATAGTAAAGGGGTTTTCATCAGTAATTATTATTATTACAGTAGAACTGTGAGGCCCTAGTTGAGACCAGCACTCTCTGGTGCTAGGCACTGTCTATCTAGCAAGAGATAACCACTACCACAGGAATCTTGTATCCAAAGACCGAAGAGGAGACAGGGGGAAAGGGAGGTAGAAAGTAGAAGTGGTTAAGCCCAAGGTCATGCTGCTCACTGATGGAGGTTGCTGCCTTGCACCCATGAGTCACCTCTAGACACTTCATCTGAGTTCGGCGTGAGTTGTATGTCACCTTTTGTGACGTGGCATCGCTGATCAGAGAGAATGACCGTGATTTCAGTGGGTAATGCTATTTGTCTGCGTGAAGGAGCATCTTGAAGGATCAGCTCCATGAGCAGGTTGTGCTGAACCAATATGAGGATCAGGTACGTGCGCTGTCCTTGAAAACTTCTGCTTAGTCTATACAGTACACGAGAACACACGTTTTTAGGGCTGTGGTGATTCAATGGTTGATTCTTTGGTTTGCCTAAATGTAATCAACCGAGTACAAGATGCTTCAGACTACAAAGTGTTTGCTTGTAACGTAAATCTTTGTCACTAGCAATTTTTTATGTCGCTAAAACTTTGTTTATAGGGAAGTAACAGGTAAAGAAAGAGAGAGTGAGAGTAAGGCTCTGTTTTAAATTGTGGTCACTGAATTCTCATAGAGAAAGAGTTGTAAGTTAGTTTGAGAAAACATGCACATCTTTACATTTAGGCACTCTTTTCATACACTTGACCTTAATTTTGCTTAGAAAAATAGTGATAATGCTTTGCTGCTTGAAATATAACAGTCTACGGATTTATCAACTGAAGTAGGGATTGATTCTGCTGTACCTGATGAGTAGTATTCTGCTTAGTTACTAGTTAGTTACTTATTTAACTTTGTGAGTTCCTGTATCCTTTTTTGATGATGAATCACTGAGCTACTGTTTGATAGGGAGTGAGACTAACAGAACTATCCCCCAGGGAAGCAAGAACCAAAGCAGGAATTTGTCCCTGAAATCAGGGGCATGTCCAGTTGTCCCACACCAGTGCCACGTGTGTTCCTTTGAATGGTGACAAATCAAACAGATTCACACTTTATTCTCCAAGCTCACAGAGGCGATGGGAAGAAAAAGAATGGTTGGAATTTGCAGTGCTATGTGTAGCAGCTCTGCTTCAGTGGGCGAAAATTTATGTGGACGATTAGAGTTGGCAAAAGGGATAAGGACAATAGAGAAACTGTGATGTATGTGGTTGTGGAGCTGTAGAGAGGCCCCATCATTACCCACCATACTGGCCTTTCCTCATGACGTCCTGGGATGCAAATGAATTAAAAGGGCGAAGGGAAGAAGGCACACGTTACAGAACCTTTTCTATCTTGAAAGATGGGAGGTTTCTATCCCAGCCATTTTTTCCTTGTGGTTATCACATATTGGGAGTTGGAAGCTGAATGTCTGAGACATCTCTGTGTTTTTAATGGCTTAGTGTGTAACAGAGATGCATATGGCTCATTGAACTTGTGGCACAAACTTGGTCGAAATCCTGAAATTATGTATCTAAACATCATGGTATTTCAAGAAATAATGCAATTTTTTACCAGCATCGTATTCATTACAGAGAGACAAGCATTTCATTTAGTGCTGGTTGGGTAGTAAAAGCCTGGTGCACAGATATGTTTGATAATGCATGTTGTGGGTTCCAAATATATGAAATTCTGATGTGCATTTGAGAAAACATTCACAAGTCACAGTCATTTCAACTTTGTCCTTGCTTGATGTTGCTACCATTCTATAATTTTCCTCTTAGCTGTCATGCAGCCATGAAACCAAAATGATATTATTTGTGTTAATTATTAATGGCTTTTCTACAGGCTACTGGACTATATATTTTGAACAATAAAGATTAAAAATAGGGAGTTCTATCGATTGACTGTGGTTTCTATTTGACCTAATCTGCATTTTATGGTTAAGCTTCTCCTCACTGCTAAGAAACGTTTTATTCTTTTTATCCTTTGGATCAGTAGAGCAATCCTCATGCCAAAGCACAGCAAAGATTAGGCTTTTAACTTTTACCACAAGGTAAACTCACTGAGGTCAAACGGTAGTTGTGCCTGGTGTCGAACCCTCTAAGTTTACCTGGTGGTAAAACCTGAGCCTTCGTTGTGCTTTTATCCTGGAATTGCTCCTGCACACCACAGCGCCTGTGCTTCATAACGCTTTTATCTTGGGACAGTTCATGGGAGTGCTACTGAGTGACGAAAGATGCTGCTTTTTCAGTAGCGAAGGCAAGTCCTTTGTTTCAGCATAAAAAACATGATTTCCATCCACATAGACTTCAAAAGAAACAGTAAGAATTCTTGAGAGCCTGATTATCATGGCATAATCACATTATCAGAGAGATTAGAAGCACTTCACTGTGTCTTTATGGTTTAGTGACACTCAAAAGCACTGGACAAAATCTTCAAGCACTGGTAAAATCTTTCTTGTAGAGCTCTAAGGCAAAAGAGAGCCTTTTACCTGTGGGCCCTGGAATCACAGAGGACATGTTTAATTCTTCTGTCAGAGAGCTGCAGAACCACAGGCAAGCAGAATGTGTAGTTACTGATCTTTACTGCCTCATCTAGATAGATTTCTCCAAGTGACCTGCAGCAGGGCAAAACAAAAGCGCCCTAAAATGTTAATTCCTATTGGTTGCAGTCCTTGTGAAACGCTGTCATTAACCAGGCAATCAAACTAATTGAATACAGAAGCGTCAGCAATTCAAACAAGTGAGGAATTCACAGCATGTGTTCTCTGGAAACCTTGGTGGACTCCTGGCTGCTGTAGCTTTTGTGGGTGGTGGTTGGCGGTAACAGGAACGTACCCATTTTTAGGGTATATCTGTCCACTGTTGTGTTGCCTTGAGGTAGAGAATCCCCAACCCGTGGGTTTTGAGTGAAATGTTCCCTGAAAGACTCTGAATAGCTTGTGGCTACGGGAAATTAATAAGTTAAACCTGAGGCTGAAAGTAAGAGCAAAGCGTGTGATTTTTGTAACATGTTCCTTGTTGTGTATGGTTGCCAAGGACCACCGAAGATTGGGGGATTAATGTTGTGATCATATGGTTCTCAATATAAAGGATTCCATTGATAATTAGCCCAGAGGAAAGAAAGCTAGAAGTAATCAACAGAAAAACCTTTTCGAATAGGGTTCTGTGCCTCTGGAAGTGCACAGTATGGACAGTGTCTAGACGGAAAAGGTATGAAATACAAAACACACACTTGACCTTAGTTAAAAGGCCAGGATGAAACAATCACAACAGAAAGAATGACACGGGGAAATTGCTGCACTTTAAAAGAAAACTGTTCGGCTAGTGAAGAAACACGGAATAGGGGACAAAACGTTTTAGCCTAAACAGGTATTAAAATGATCCTGGGAAGAGAATTTTTAGAATCAATTACAGCTTGTTTCAGTTTGCTTGATTATTAATGTGTGAAAATACATTTTTAGATTAGCTGTCAAGTCTTTTACCTGCCAGGGCATGGAGTCAGCACTCTGTGTGTCTCCAGCTGAGATTACTAAAACACTTGCAGCAGGGAGCTGCATTCCTTCTGCTGTTTTAAGGAGTTAAGAGACAGAGAAGGGAAATGCACAACCATGGACACGAGTGTATGGGAGAGGGGAAAGAAGGATGATTTTATTTTTTTAAAAAAGTTCCACCTCCATTCTGTACCGTTTAATGTAACACTTGATTTTTTTTGTACGGATAGCTTCATGTAGGAGTTGACAGTAGAATGTGTGTCCATAAACTGCCATTTTCTACTGATACTTTGGGACTTCAGACTCTGCAGATCTCTTTCAGATTCTCCCAAAATCATCCAAATGAGAAGTACAAAAATGTTAATACGAAACTCAGTGTTAAGTGTTCAGCTGCCAAGAGGCAGCTTCTGAGACTAACAGAAAATCAGCACCTACAGCAAAAATTTTTAAACGTTGGCTTGTTTCCAAAACAAGTACCAGACTACTTTGCGCATCCCCGTGTAGTGATGGAACACTGGAAGGTTCATCAGTCACAGATGGATCTCTGCAGCCGTAGAAAACGCTGCCATCTTCGGGCAATGCTCAGTCATTGCACTTTTTTTTTGTGTGTTCCAGAAATGAAAATCCACACCTCCGACTATAAAGTAACCAGGAGAGCACAGTGGAATTAATCCCAGTCTTGAGCCAGCCATTGTACTAGTCTTGAGTACTCTAAAGTGCTTTCTGACTGCATGTGACCTGTGTGCCTCTCGCATCTTCTTTTGTGTCGTGCTTGATCTAGAGCATAAGCGAAATCTCTTTGCCATTTGCTGCTTGGAAGTAAAGGTGCAAGCTCAAGAAGCAGCAGACAATTTGATCTCAAAACACTCTTGTCTCCCTCTTTTCCTTCCTACAGAAATATGGGCAGCAACAAATCTTCCAGGAAAAGGGGAGATTTCTTACTCTTACTCATGACTTTTATCCTCTAAAAACTCTGAGAATGTACAGTGAAAACTTTGGGATATCCTAACTACCCTGAGATGTATCAAATTGCATTAAAGATTGAGTTGGATAGAGGAATTGTGAAGGGGTTTGTGAACATGATGCACTGACTTGTTTTTTATTGTGTATTAGGGTCGACCAGGACCGATCGGGCTTCAGGGACCGATAGGTGCGCCTGGATTTACCGGCCCAGAAGGTTTGCCAGGAGCAAAAGGTGAGAGAGGATCAGTGGGCCCCCCTGGACCAACTGGACACAAGGGCGACAAGGTAGGCTCAACAGCTACTTTTCTGTCCCTCTAATAGATCTGTGACCTTGTATATATTTTTTAATGAATAAAGATAATCTTGGACTATTGGCCTGGGAACTGGAGTCTAAAAAAGCAAAAGGAATGGGTACAAAATGAAACCTGCAGTGCAGTTTTTCAGATACAAAGTTATTTATAAGAATATTATAAACTACGTGATATTAACTNTCTCTTGGAAAGTCAAGTGTGACACTGAGAGTTAAGCTTATACCGGATTGTTTATTTTCCTGGCATCTTGTTTTCCCCAGATGTGCAGTAGGAGATTATATTTTTACTTTGAATTGCCTGATTAAAACATTCCTGAAACTCATTTGGCATCCAGTCAAGCTCAGATGCTCAGTTCCTATCTTCACTGACCCCCACGGTCACAGGCAGTCTGTGTGCAATAGTTTGCTCCTGTTGGTTTTGAAAGCTAAAGTCCACGACTAAAAACGCTAGAGTGAAAAGTATTTCAGAGGTAACTGAAATATACCGATTGATGAAGTGAAATCTAATCATAGAATTACAATGTGTCCTTTTTTTTTTAATTCAGGGGCCAATGGGAGTTCCAGGATTTCAAGGCATCAATGGGATCCCAGTAAGTTTGCGTATATCAATATAAATCACCAAAATACTAGTCGCAACTAATTCTTTCTGGAGGGGAATGACAGTGTTTATTAGTCTGCCTGGTGATCCTGTGCTATTTTGTAAGAGGTTTGGGTCCTATTATGGGGTGATAGGAGGTTATACATATCAGGAAGTGAGCCTGAGTTACATGAGCATCAACTGCATCTTTAATAAGCTTTTCTTTCAGCACCATACATAGAAAACTTCTCATAAAATCATAGGCTTATGGAGTTAAAAGGGACCTCAAACAGTCAGGCCGACGTGATTACACCATTGACAGTCAAACAGCGATGATCAGTGCTTCAGGCCATTTTTACGATGTATTTCCTAACCAATTCTTAAATCCTTGCAATGATGGAGACTCTAATTTCTCCATTAGAGAAGTTTTGCTAATGCCTAACTTTAGCCTGTCTTTCTGCAGCTTAAATCTCTTAGTTCTCATCTTACTCACCATGGACACAGAGAGCAGACTGTTCCCTTTTACTTTGTAGTAGCCTTCTTGTATGTGCTAACTGTTATCAGGTCTCTCTCCAATCATCTTGAGCTACGATGTGAAAGAAAACAGTGATCAAGGCTGAGGCCCTCTGGAGAGTTCTTGCTTCTCTACTAGGTGCTAGTTCTGGTTTAGATCTGAGCCCTTCAGAAACCCGAGATGGGAAAGATGTAATTGCTGTATTTTTGAGGTGATTGGAGTAGGTAACCACTTACCCTGACCAACAGGATTTTTTTTGGTATGTTTTTTAGAACCTTAACATTCTAGTAACAGTTATTTCCTTTACCATACAAAAAAAATCTATGTGCCCAGAGTGTTTTGACTAGCTCTCTTTTGCTATGGTTTTCCCCAGTGATTTTTGCAAAGGTGTCTTTCAGACACTTTACCTCAGAGGAGTTTTAGCTGGGTCAGCTCTAGAAGTTCCCAAACGTCCTTGCTCTCTCTCTACTATTTAGCTCATCTTGCTTTCTCCTTCTGCTTTAGAATTCTTTTTCTTTCCTGTATGACTTTTTTCCATTTTCTGTTACCTTGTGCCTTCAGGCTATACTCATGCTCTTTCTCATCTTCCCTGTTTCCTCAGCTGGCCAAGAGCTCCAACAGTTGACCTGTGTTTTCTTACTTCCTATCAAAAAACTGAATTGTTTTTGATAGATTGGCTGAAAATGCACAGTTGGCCCTGTAAATGAGCTTACTTGATTGCAGTTCCTTCCTGGCCCTTGTCCTCCTCTCCCCCTCTGCTCATCCTTGCCTCTTTTCTCTCCTGCTCTACTCCCTTGCTGCTATTTTTTTTTTTCTTTTCCCACCGGCCAACTCTCTAACTCTGAAGAGAACAAGCTGTTCCCATAATACTTAATTTAATTGAACACACTGTGGGAACATGCTGTTCTCAGGGTATTTTTTCAGATGAGGCTCTGAAGAAAGGGGATTCCCAACAATGAGGGGAGGCAGAGATACAGCAACAGCCAGTGCCAGGTAGTTGGCAGCAATATGCATTCCAAGGAAAGAGTAGGGGAGGTGGATGAGAGGATTCAAACCCTCCAGTGTATGCAAATGTACTCTGTCTGCTTTCCCATATTCTGCAGGTGGGCAGTGGGAAAGAGGTAGATTTTGCTGCTCACGAATAGCAAAGTGCTCACCACTGGGGTGTCTCTGTGCTACAACTGCAGGACTGAAAAAGGGGGAAGGGAAACTAGTTTATACTGCTTGCTCTAGCCATTGAGATCAATACTTCCATTCTCGGGTGAAAATAGCAACCCCCACTGCTTGAGAAAATATTTGTACTTCTGCCACTTGCAACTCAGGATAGAGAGTAGCTGAGGTTTGTTGGGAAATGTGTACAAACGTATGCACGTTATGTGGATGTGTGAAGTGCAGAGCAAAGGAGGGAGAGCAAATGTGTTCTGATGGATGTGAGAGAGAAGTAAAAACATATTGCTAGCTCTGCACAAGAATTGACAGTTAAATATGAAGAGAGATTCTTTGTAGTATGTAGGTATGGTAGCCTGGGCAGGTGTATTTTGGTCGTGGCCAGAGGACTGCAAGGCTGTGATTCAGAGGGGAAACCCGCTACTGACCTTAAGGGAAGTGCTGTTCCATAGAGCTCCCTTGGGGAATGCTGGTGGCAAGTAAATCATGTTGTTACAGCTGGCCTGACTAATCCCTTTAACCTAGTAAATACAGCAGCTACATGTGCTCATTACTAGCCTTTTGTGTCACACTGTAGAAGAAACCCTTCAATCCTTAGCCCTAGTCGGGAAGTTTATTTTTTCCTGTTAGGACAAGATTCAAGGACACCTCTGGTGAAAGCTGGGACTAGAGCTGGGAGATGTATATAGCTTTTCATGAGCTGCCCAAGGAGTTCTGGAGGGAAATATTTCTATGAGATGTGAGCCTTTGACTGTACCATGAAAGCAAGAGCTCCATGGAGAGTCAAATTCTCTATTTTGTGACCCTTCTAGAGGAGCTGCAAGCACTAGGCGATGGCTGTAAAAAGGTCTACTCTAAAAGGGACTGCCATAGCAGTCCATGAAACTGCTTATTCAATTAGTTTTGTGTTCACCTTTAATTGCACTTGTTTCCCTGTTTTTAAATATTTGTTGAGCCCTCCTGTTGGGATCACCTTTGTGCTGCTTGATTTAGAAAAGAGGCCTCTTGGGGTCACATTGCTAGTGTACGAGCAAGAGTCGAATAAAGCAAGGGCTGAGATGAACAGTTCAAATTTCCTTATCTGTCTGACAGGGAATGTCTCCTTTTGTGAGAACAGAGCGCACAAGTGATCTCTCCAGCCTGTGTTTTAGCTCAGGTCTGTAAACTAGTCACCCTTCCACGTATAAGTACAGCCTGTAAAGTCTAATGCCTTATTCAATTGAAGTGCTTGTGCTGAATTGGCACACTTGCCAAAACAGGAATTAGAGAAGGTAAGAGCAGTGAAACTATTAACCCCTGTTTTTCAGGTCAAAGCAGCTCTTTAAATCAGTGTTTTAAATCCCTGGGGAAAAGGCTCATTTAAGCCAGAACTTTACAACCTTCAAGGAAGTCAGGTGCAGGTGCTCAGTCTCTACTCAGGTAAAGTTCTTAAAACAAAACAGTGTGAATTCTGGTAGCAGATTAGCTAGAAAGTAGGAAATCCTGTGAGCTTTTTTTCCTAAAGCAACAGAGACAGCATGTGCATGTGTGTCAGTCTGTGTCATGCTTTGGCTCAGAACCACAGACATGGATGCCATGGGATTAAGTGACAGGGCCACAGGTTAATTTAATATGCCTAAAGAATCGCTGTGGTGAGCACACTTTATGTGCTTTCTTTATGAGCCCTTCTCACGTATGAAGAGGATACCAAAATCTTTTGGGCCACTTACAGACTGTGTTGGTCTGAGAGTTAGGAGATCTCACCCAAAGCATTTCCCAAGACAGGAGGCCACCAGTCACTGCCTGCCATGGGCTGGCTCTGGGCCAGCACTGAAGGCTTAGCAGCTTGGCTCCCACTTGGCTAGCTCTGAGATGTTGGCTGTTGACTAAACCCTACAGCTGGTCACCTTATGTTGTAACCAGATACATGTGCACTTCTCCCGCGTAGCTTCTGTTTTTGTGGATGCTGTAGAGAAAGTAAAAGACCTGGTAGATGTTGGCCACTCTGGCCTCCTGCTGCAGTCACAGCCTGTCCTGTCAGAGACTTGTTGCTCTTGGCAAGGACATCCCACGTGGATGGAGGAGGGTGCATTGCCACTGATTTGTTCCAGCTTTGGGAACTGAATGAAATAATTTCAAAGAGACAAGCATAAGCGGCAATAAATTGATGATTCAGCCCTCTCCTGTCACTTTACCAGAGCCTAGCAAGTCCCTGCTTGCACACCACATGTGGGTGTTTTGACAAATGGACTTTAACTATCAAGGCAACCGGTACTATGTACACAGTGGTGCCTGATGTTGATGCTCTGGGATGACTTCATTCCATGTCCCGAGGCCTTGTTTTAGCTCAAATTTATACTTGTCCAGATGAGCTGTCTTGATCCTGTAGTGGAGACACATTTTACATTCATGCAGTTTGCACCTTATTGACTGACAGAGACCGTGGATCTGGGCTCTCTCTCCTTCTCTCCATTTTGTTGGCACAAATCGCAATGCAGTTGCCAAATGAGCTGGACCGAGGAACTCATCTGGCTGAAAATTAACCCCATTAAGAAACAGAACAGTTATTTCTCTGCTGTGTTGGCTTTCTGCTCAGACTCACCTATTCTGCCTGGGCTTATGCCAGCACAGGGAGGAGATAGGTGTGAGTAAGCAGGAGCATGAGATGGCTCTCCTGGCAGCAGCGGAGACCAGCAATCAGCTTGAGTATTTATGTAGCTATGGCCTGAATTGCTCCTCATCCCTGGGAAAGTCACTCTGCTACTGTGCACCCCCAGCTTCTCATCTGTAAAATGAACATTATAGCATTCACACATCTTGGCAAGGCAATTTAAGATCCTTAGCTGAAAGGCTTTACATTACTGCAAAGGTCTCATTGAGTTTGGTCAGAGAGCATATGCTATTGGCTTGGACTGGGAAGATCTTTAGCAACACAAATGTGTTTTGTTTTAAGTGTGAGGCATGAAGGATTGTTAATGTTCTGCTTTATCTCCATTTTATCCATGTTTATTTTTTTGTTTTCCTAGTGTGAGTCATAACTCGTTTAATGCCATATCTTAAGGATGAATCTTCGGGATCAAACAAAGTTACTTTGGGGATGAGTCAAGATCAGGGTGTACTGGAGGGGAGGGAGAAAACTGTCAGTTAACTGATACTATCTCCACAAGTTTCATTTTTCATTGTGCCACAGAACGCAATTCTATGAAAAGGAGGTAGAAAAAGATGTTGCTTGAGATCTGGGTAGTGGGACTGACAGTTCTGCCTTTCTGTATTTTGCCTACACGTAGCCATATGACACTGAAGAATTAATTAAAGCCTCAAACTTGGTACTGTGCTGGGTAAACACCAGCCAAATTAATAGAGCAAAACACGTGTGAAATCAGGATTAGGTACAATTGTATTCTACTCTGCTTGAGTAGTGAATGACCACTAAAAGCACCTGTTTAAAATGCTGTTAGTTTAATTAGGTATTTCTCCTATCTCCTTTGCGGTTTTAAGTTTAATGTAACAAGAAAAGCTGTTTTGCTTGAATGGCCTGATGCTGGAGCTGAAACATCTGTTGAACTATTAAAGGAAAAAAAAAAATCCACACTGGAGAGGAAGAGAAGTCACTGAAACTTTAAGCAGATTGGAATTCTAAATGCTCAGTATTGTTGAGTCTGCCTCTGCCCTTGTTTTTACATGAGCAACTTCCATTCCTGGTGTCAGGTGCACCCTTGTGTGCTGTTTCACACTGTGTTATATGCCATATATTTCACGCTGCTGTGGGAGGAGTATTGCCCTTTCGGGACCTACTCATGCACAAGCTATGTACTTCAGAAAATTATCCTTTGGAGAAAAAGGTAATTAAATGAATGCGGCCAATGTTCTAGGATTTAAGCTTTTGGGAGGCTAGACAATGCTGGCCGAAGGAGCTAGTTCTGTTGCAGTCTGCTGTACACTGAACTTGAGTGGGAGTTGTGCGAGTCTTTTGGAAGATATCAGTTTTCTGCAGACAGTATTACTCATAAAATAATGCATCTTGTCAGTCATTCTCTCTTTTTCCTCTTTACGCAGGGTCACCCTGGCCAGTCTGGACCTCGAGGTCCGCCTGGCCTCGATGGCTGCAATGGTACCACTGGGAGTCCTGGCCTTTCTGGATCAGATGGGTTTCCTGGCCTTCCTGGGCTGCCTGTGAGTCCCAACTTGAATATGGTGTTTTGTAGTCACTAAGCCAGGATTTGCTTTTAATGCCATGGTTGGAAAAGTAACTCCTAAGTACATGTGAAGAACCCTAATAACTCCCAAGTTTATTAGCACTGAAATTTCACTCTGAGGGTGAAATGCAGATCCTGTGAATTCAGTATCCTCCCACATCAAGTTATACCATTGACACTGGTGGTGTTCAAGGTAACTCTGAAGAAACTATGGTAAAGTTTTTTAAGAGCCATGAAATGTCAAACATCTTCCACCTGGCACGTTTCACACTAGTGCCTGCTGATTCGGGAAGGGATGTTATCACATATTCAAGTCTATGCATCAAATATTGGATGCCTTCCTTCAGCTCTTAAGACAGCCAAAAGCTCCAGTCTCATTGAGCGTAGATAGGATTTACTTTCTAGGGACTGTGTTTTCCTTTTGAAAATACTTTTCTACCAGATTGGGTTTTTATCTAGCCTGTGTTGAACACCTGTGGATAGGATTAGTTATAAGAACTCCACTCTTTGATGCTTTGGGGTATTATAGTTATTTTATAGAACTGCGTGGTTATTTTTGAAGTGTAAGAAAAAAGATGTTTGACTTGATACTAAAATATTTGATAGATTTGAGTATTTGTTCACATTTGAAGCCTGTTCTTAGACACGCCAGTCATGTGACTAATTCTATAAGTAATGGAACTTCTTTGCACATGTGCATGAAGAAGAGGAAGAAAATACAGCTGGTGCATGTAAATAACGGCATTTGTTTTAGCATTTCTAAACTGTGCTGACATATTTACATGTCATCCAGACTTGAAATTCGTAAGATGTCAACAAATACTGAAGCAATAAGATCAAATTAGTGGTACTACTTTCCAAAACATCTGATTTACTTACACCTACTGCTCAGATTTCTGTTTTATTATGCTCGTTGAATTACAGTTTTGACAAGGATAGCAGCTTGGATCAGGCAACCATTCTCAAGTTGGCAATTAAATGAAATCATTGCAGATAAATTGGATGGGATGATCAAGATTAAAATAAATTGGGTAAATCTAGAATTATAATGGCAGCTTTTTCAGAAGATTAATACAGTCTGCCAGTTTTGTCTCTCATTGATTCTAAGCAAAATTCGGTAATTTACAGAGTTAAACAAGAGAGAGAATCATAGAATGGTTTGTGTTGGAAGGAACCTTAAAGATCCCCTCGTTCCAACTCCCTTGCCATGGGCAGGGACACCTCCCACTATATTCAGTTTGTTATTCACCGACACCCCCAATTCCTTCTCCATAGGGCTACCCCAAATTCACTCATTGCCCAGCCTGAATCCGTGTTTGATACTACCCCAGCCCAGCTGCAGGACTTTGCACTTGGCCTTGTTGAACTTTGTGAGGTTTGCATAGTTCCACCTCTCTGGCCTGTTTAGGTCCTTCTGGATGGCATTGACATCTGAACAGGAGGGTTACACTATGTCAAGCAGCTTCAAATAGGATCTTGAAAGTTGTCAAAGGCCTAAAATAAAAGGGGTAGCTAATATAAACAGGAAAATACCAGAGAAAATGTTTGCAGAACTTTGTTTTTCTAAAGCCACAGGAAGTCTTAAGCTCTCGTAATACCACAGCTTCTTTGACAAAGCTGCACTGGTACTTCTGCAGTTTACTGGAGCCTGGAGTTTGCCTTGCTCATTACGCTGAATATAAATGCTTTCAAAACTATATCAGTATTGTTTTCCAGAAATTCATTTTTTACTTTTTCTTTCTCTTTCTTTTTTTAAAAAAAATAATCAGGGTCGTCCTGGCCCAAAAGGCCTTAAAGGAGAACCTGTTTTTGCTCAAGGCAGCCTTAAAGGAATGAAGGTAAGACTTTTCATCACATAGGAGAAAATGCAGTACAAGAAACGCTGATGTCCTACAGGTTGCAGAGCTGATGCTGCAGATTAGATTGCTCATGAAGTTAGATGTGATATCCTGGGTGTTTCTGAACACAGAGCTGTGAAAAAAAGCCCTATAATAATGTCACGATAACTTGGAATTGCTTGGTCTATGCAGAGATCTTGTTCATCCCATATTGGGATGCTGCGATATTGCTCATCCTGTTATTGTTCAGTTCTTCCCTTGTCTCTGGAGAGTTAGCACCGTTCGTTTGTAGTGTCAAACCATGGATACGAGGAACTTCTGGTAAGCTTACCCTTATGTGAGATAGCGGACGTGTTTCTAGCTGCAACTGTAGCTAAGGAGGGGCCCTACACTCGAGCTTTCCTGTAGCTCCCAGCTTCACATGTGCCAAGTCTGTTGAAACAACAGCTCAGGAAACTTGCAAGTGCATGTTAAAATTTCTACTGTGAGATCCCAGCTGCTTCCCAGCTTTTTGAACTAGGAGAGTCCTAGTAAGTAATAAGTCATACTCTCGGCTTAAGTACGTGAGTGTCACGTCCCACTCAGTGTTCCATCCTTCAGCGTGATGAAGTCAAGATTTCACTCTATTTAATAAGGACCTCGCCCTGAAATGTCTAGATCAACTCTGTCATTTTATTTCCTGTACAGAAAATACAAACTATGGATAGACAATTTTAGTGACTAGATTCTTAAATATGCTTATGTAAAAGATTTGAGGTTTTTGTTGCCTTGAAATAAAACACTCACCAGTTCATCCATGGATTTGATTTTTGCCAGCAGTAGTAGGTTTGGAATAAATCTACAAAGAAGTCAGCAACTTTTGTGGTACTGAATTTAGCAATATTTCACAGCCTTGTGCTTCATTAAATATTGAAAATATTAAGACATTTATTCTGTTGTATAAATTCCCTCACACTGACTTTGTCAGTCCAAATTAAGAACTTTTCTCAAATTCTACCCATATTATATAGACTCATCAGTTGGTAAAACTTAAGTAGGTGTTTATTTATTTACTTCAGTATTTACAGGAAGTGCAGATAATTTGATGTACTAATGATATGTTTTTACATATTTTATAATGGCTTTGTAATGAACGTTTTTATAGTGTATTTTCCAGTGTTTTTACAATGAATACCCTTTTTTTCCCATGCCACTTTGCTTTCTCTTATTACCTATAAATAAAATGGCTCTGATTTCTCTGGGGTTTTGGAATTTGTCCATTACCCATTTTAAATATGGAAGCACAGGTGTCAAAACATTTTCCTGTTTACACTTGATCTAATATTAACTAAGAGTAAATATTTATATTTATACTCAGCTTAGTTTAATTAAACTCAATGATCCTTATAGTTTGTTGCAATAACACAGCATAATTCTTACTCATGCATTTATAATTTTTAGGGAGAAAATGGTCTTCCTGGATTAGATGGAATTTCTGTAAGTTGTTAAATTTCAGGAATAATGATTTTAAAGAATATTAAGTAGTTCATTTTTCTTGTATTGATCCTCAAGGACACTTTTCATGTGTGATACCAGCAGCATGAGGAATTCTAGCGTTGTAATGATATGAGTGGATCCACATTAGAATGGAGAAAATCAGATTTTTCCTATTATGTGTTCTGATTTTCCTTTTTCAAATTAAGCTTCCTCTTAGCATTGAACTCTGTAGCTTAAAATACATCTAATAACAAGAAATGGATTGTATTTAAATTAGCATACTTAATTAGGAGGTATTGCGTAATGTTTCCCGAGACTCACTTTGTCTGTGGTTGGGGTTTGATGGGGTAAGTGCTCCATGTTCTGTACTTGTCCTATGTTCTTCTTATAGGGTCCAAAAGGTTTTCCAGGTGCAATAGGTTCTGCAGGCCCTATAGGATTACCAGGGTTGCAGGTAAGAGACCTCAACTGTTCCACTGGTTGACAGAAGAGTTGAAAATGTTGGCAGTTTTGCCTCCTTGTCTATCTTTGTGTCATAAAAATGAGCACAAGTGTGTGTATACATCTAAAAGGACTGAGCACAACCGATTTCAAGCATAGAAAACTTGATCTTAGATAGTTTATTCT
>WEIS01076782.1:0-14742 GCA_013389965.1 Todus mexicanus | reverse complement strand
ATACAACCCAAACAACTGTCTGAAAAAGGAAAGTATGACAAAAACTATGTCATGGGTGTGCAAACATTTGCTCTTTTATCTCAAGGGTACTGGCCAGTGCCTTGCTAACATACAATGCATTTGGAATTTGTGTGATTTCCCCACCCCCTGCAAGTTTTTCCTTTATGGAGAGTGGAAAATACACCTTTTCACATATACTTATTTATTTATTTTAGCTAATTTGTAAGTAGATAACTTCACATTATTTTTCTCTAATTATTTGATGATTAGTGAATGCATCCAGTGTGTTTCTGCTTTTCTCATTCACAACTTTCAGAGTAATAAGCCTGTCTAGCCCCTTCTTTAGCCTCTGCCCTTGAACAAGGGGACCTTCCTTATCCCTTCCTCAGAAGGGTTCCTCACTTGTTTTGGTGTCATGCTCTGTTACTAAACTCACCCTTCTAGAGAGAGTGATAGCCTGATGTATTTTTTCTTACATAAGTTCTTTCTCGCAAAGTATGATTGCAAGCTGTATCTTTCCTCATTTTTTATTTATTGAATGTGTAATTTAACGATGGATCTGCTGTAGCTGTAAACTCCGAAGTTTTCCTGAGCTTAAAATGAGTAAGTGTTCCACGTGCTTTCAGGTTTAATTCATTCATGAAAATCGATGCACTCCTCCTGGCTAAATCAAAAGCCCTCTCATTGATTGTGAGTTAAGTGTGTGCCAGCAGACAGTTGCTGTCCATCAGCTGACATGCAGTAACTCTTTACTTTGCAGTCAGTTCCATTGTGTTTGAGCTCCTAGTTTACTGGAGAGAGTTTTTCATATTCAAGCCAAAACTTTAAGATACCAAAATAATCCATTTCAGGTTTTACAACCACACCCAGCATGTTCGGTAGGTGGTTTTTCGAGAGTTAGTGCTAAGGAGATAGTATTCAATGAACAGATGGGTTTGTATTGGTCAGTGTACAAATGTAATTAAGATGGCCTTAGTGCATAATTTCATGAAGCTTTAGTAATTTACTGTTGTTTATCTATTTTGTGTATACATATGCATAAGGGAAAAATGAGATTTTAAAAGTTTTTACAAAGGCATCATAACTGGTATTAGCTATATGATGTATATTACCAGGTGTTGGTGCTGTATCAGACAACAGAAGCTTCATTCTTGTCTTTTATCAAAGAAGCAGAAAGATTTCTCTCACAAGCATTACGCCATTTATACTTTTTCTCTGTATTCTGCTAAAAAGAAAGAAGAATGTGCTAGCACCTGACCATTTTTAAGTCTTGTATATATGTTCTATTTGAATATGCAAATAGTTTTTATTATAGTTATAATTATAGCTAGTGTTCTAATTGTTAAGAGTATGCTACTGTTTCATTTAGAACTTAGAAAATGTGAAGATGACTACAATTTTTAATTGGGTTTTAAAGACAAACATTCTTTAGGTATGTAAAAGTAGTATTAAAAAGTAACTAAAAAGGAAGAGAATTCTTCTGGCAGGCTCACTTTATTCAGCTACTCCTGAAATAGCTTAGTTTGCCAAAATCCATTCAAGTGGTTTTTTTCAGTAGGTAATCTCTTGTTGTGATGGCAGGTAAAATATCATCTGTACCTCTTTTATCACTAATATTAAGGGAAAGGAGTAAATTTGTTCACTGATGAGCATGTTGCCATTGCAATTTTTAAAACTTAACATTGCTGTTTCCTAGCAGTTTATTTAAAAGGCTGAAAACCCCACCTTGTGACAGAGGTTGACATATCAGATGCAGTCTGGATGTTTAATCACTCCACCGCCTTTACTCCAGTGCAGCTTTAATGTAATCCTACTTCCCTTCTTTACAAAAGCAAACTTTATCTTAGATCTAATTTTCTGGGAAAAAAAATATTTCTTTTTATATCAGTTATAAAATGAATTTGAATACTAGGGAAAATGCGTGCGAATAAGGAAAAGTGAATGTGTGCCAGCTTCTCCCCTTCATTTCTGATAAGATTTCTAGAATTGATGTTGTTTTCTCTTTATGATGCAAGAATGTTAATGTCTTAGCCAGGAAACCTTTTTCTCTCTGAAACATCTGAGCTTTCTGCAAGTATTTGAAACACCTCTGAACATTCATTGCTGAGCTCTCACAGAGGTGGATAAGGCTAGACTCCTCTTTGTTGTAATGGAATCCAGATCACAGTAAGGACCTGATCGTACCTTCTCCACTGCACATCTATAACTGAAATGACTCCTTTGGTCTCTGGAAGGAAGTTGGAGCATGTCCTGTTTTAAGGCCATGCTTCAATGTACTGTACAGACAGTGATAGAAGATAATATGGCACAGATACTCTTCCTGCATTTCAGGCTTCCTTTTCCTTAATTCATTACGTCTCCATGCTCAAGAGAAGATAGCAAAGCCAACGTCATTTGAGAGAGATCTCACGCCCTCTGGGATGACGAATTCACATCTCGCATCCAAAGCTGTTAAGGACCATGTTCCATTTCTTGTCGTGTTAACATCTCTGTAAACTAAGGCCAGAGCATGAGTTTGAGCAGTATCACACAGTTATCTCTGATGTTGAATTACTGGCATGCCCCATAGCATGGTTTTGGCAGATGCCTGTGTGCGCTCCCTGAGCCACAGACAAGGGCATGGATAAGGCAGGACAAGGGACTGTGCACAGGAGTCGTACAGATAAGACTACCCAGATTGAATAAGAAGGTTTAGGTGAATGGAGGCAAGCGTACCACACTGCTCTCCAGGCCAAGGAGTGGTCCTGGCATGTTTTATCTGTGACTATACACATAGCCACACAGTCTACTCCACAACATCAGAAATGGATTAGGAGAACTTTCCTGAAGAAGAGGTCATTCGAGTGGAAACATTTATTTCACTTATTACTCCAGTCCCTTCAGGAGCCCTTCTGACAACAGCATTGCCAGCTAAAACTGATGTTCTCCATGTTCTCCATTAGGTTCAACAACCAGCAGTCCCTCTGCATCACTACTGGAAATGACTACATCCTGTGCAAATGATAGCTTTTCAATATGTCATCCATCCTTGTGGTGTTAAGGAACGTACTGCCTGTGATAATAACTGGGCTGAAAAACCTCTATCGCTAGCACAATGTTTGGAAAGTTGTCTCATATAGATTAAAAGGCCCACAGTGAACAGTGAAACCCTCACTTCTGTCCTAGATACAAGACTAACTTTACTATCTGTATTATAAAAAACTTAGTGTGACCACTACAAAATTTTTCATTTAAATGAATCCCACAAGTGCGATATATATGGGGTGTGTGTCAGGAATGCAAGCATTTATTTCATCCAGGCATACGGTTGTATTAGGTTTCTAAATTAGTTACAGCACTGTCAGCAGAAGACATAGGCTTTGTAAGTAAGATTTGTGTGCAGAGTGGAATTATTTTAAAAATTGAAGTGTGTGTTTCAAAATAAAGCTAAATGAAGAGGGTCATAGAAGCTTTCCTTTGCACAAGTGTGGAGTTTTCCAGACAGTACAGGCCAGTTTCCAAGCTACCATTTCACACTTGGTTATTTCCCATTCCACATGCCCGTGCGTGTGGTCCAGCTTCCTCCAGAGCAGGTGTCAAGCTCTGATCTTGCAGTTCAGGTGTGATCAAATCCCTTGTCTTGGGACTTGCACAAAGATCAGGAAACCTCTCTGCAAAACTTCTCCCAGACCTTGCAGTTATGAGTTGAATTGTTGATAGCATGGAAGAACTAGGCACAAGGGGGTGGAAGATCATCTCAGCTCCTGGTTTTTCTCCTGGTGACCTGCAGCACTGAGCTTGGGTTTTAGTGGATGGATAACTATGCTACACAGCAAAGGTTTGTGGAGGGCTCGAGAACTGTTTACATGTGTTTATACTCAAAGCCTGATCTCTGCTAAAGTACACTCCACCTTTCATTTCTACATCGTAGATACCATCCCTTTTCTTATAGCGTTTTGTCACCAGTGTACAAATGGGGAGACCGACCCACAGAAAGGCGGGAAGGTCATTTGCCCAGCGTCATCTACTGTGTCAGTAAAGCAGTACTAGAATGAGAAACCCACTCTTTTGAGTTCAAGATGTGCTTGTTGGGGCTGTGTTCCGCACAGAGAGACCCCTGAGCCACTTGGTCATGGGAACCGTAGCATGTCGATGTTTTCAGTTATGAGTTTGCGCACATGTCTATACGTGGCTTAGAAAAAAAAAAACACCTCTCTTCATTAAGCAGGCATTGAGCATTTGGTCTGTGTTTGATGCTAACCAGTGGGAGGACATGCTGGCCCTTTGGGAGAGTCATCCTTCTGCCATCTCTCCCTCCTCGTGTCGCTCATTTCTGTCTGTCTTCACAGCTTGTCTTTGCCTCTCTCTTCCCTTCTCTCTTTTTTTCTTTTTCTCATCCTCCCTTCAGCAGCTTCCAGTTGTCCACTCACTGTCAGGGCTTTCCGATCTTACCTTTCCTCTGTTCCCTCCAGCATGTAAGGAAAAGCATAGTTAATGCTGCAGGTGAGGTGTCTCGGCTTTCAACTTCACACCTCCCCACATGCACACCACTAAAATTAATGGAGGGGAGCAGAAACAGGCACCCTTCATAAATAATGCTTCGGGTCTCTGCGGCCCTCAAGAGCAGGTTCCTGAGCTAGTTGCAGGGTTGAGCGAAATGCCGACCCATTCGTTCACGCTCACCTGCTGGGCAGCAGCACGCTGCATCTCCCACCTCCCCAGGCATGGAGCCTCACGGGCTGCCAGTGGCAGCAGAGAAAACGTTGCCGTCCTTCAGCACGCTCACGTTCTGCCTCGCAGAGAAATGTGAAGATGAAATTTAGTATGCAAGCAGAACAGGGAAGGAAGCATGTTTCCTCCAGAAATAAGAAAAAAAAAACCAAAACGTGCTGTCTCCTCAGAACATCCTCTGCAGCATTGAAAGCAGCACTAAAACCTTTCAGGGTAAAATGTCAGAAAACCAGCATCCCTGCATTAGACCTTTCATGGGCAGGATTTTTCCCATTTTATGAAAACCTATAAAAACCCACCACAAGACCCTCTTCTCACATTTAATAGGCTTTGGTTTGTTCCTTTATATGAAGCTTCTAGATTTCATAGCATTTCACTAGGTCTTTTGCTGCAGATTCTCAACTTTAAATTAAATTGGGATTCATGAATATATTTACAAAAGGGAAAAAAGACATAATGCAAAACTAGAAGAAGGACCTAGAGCACAAATATATACCAAACTGACTATTTTTTTCTGGCAGGTATGACTGGTCTTCACATAAAGGAAAATTTTAGCTCTGGAGAGTTTGTGGGTAATAGGAGTATTTACAGTGGATTTCTATGTGCTGAAGTTAGGCATTTTGGTAGCAACATATAATTTTAGAAGTTGTAGTACTCCCACCGTACGTCATCGGACAAATTCCCTACTACTTACTAGGTAATACAGATAATTGCCCTTAATTTTTTTTTTCTTACAGATTGTTTTAATTTTACCTTTTGTAACTAAGCACTTTTTGAGCCTTGAATACAGGCTTTGGTTTCTGAGGCAGCTTTGCTGACGTGGAGATGTGTTTGTGGCTGTTTGTACAAACAATAGCAGTTTACTGGGTATCTTTTTTCTGAAAATAACTGAAGAGGGTTGGTTTCTTCTAATGTGAAAGACTCCTTAAACGTCACTCGAATATTAATTTCTGCTTTTATGCTTTTTTCCCTTTAGGTTTTATGGCAGGCATACAGAGGAACCCCCAGATGTCACAATATGGACCTCAGCAAACTGGACCTTCCATGTCACCACACCCCTCACCCGGAGGCCAAGTGCATCCTGGAATCGGTAGCTTTCAGCAGAGTAATTCAAGTGGTACCTATGGGCCTCAGATGAGCCAGTATGGACCACAAGGTAAAATGCTTGCTGGTGGTACATCTGATAATTTTATTTATTTATTTTAAATATATATGTTTATCATGTATGTAGATGGGAATGTGATTTTGTAAAACCAACCAAACAAACAAAAACCCAACCACAAAACCAAAACAAAAATGGACACCAAAAAAAAGGGCAAAAAACCCCACAACACTATTCCTAAAAAAAGCAAAACTAAGCAAACAAAATTGTCATGCAGAGGTGGAGCTAGACCTGGTGGAAGAAGCTGCTTCTGTTATTAGCACCTTTCTCCGTATAAAAATAGTGACCTTAAACTGGGCAAGGAAATGATGAATCTGTTGCATTGCCAGGGCCATTGTTTAGGAGCCCGAGCATGTCATCTCTGCAATGAGGCTGCGTTTGACCAAGCATGGAACAAGGGTCACAACACTGATCCCAAAATAGGACTTCTTTTCTTAGATGAAATCCCAAGGCCAGTCTGAAATTGCGTGGCAACTGTGAGGGCTAAAGTCTTCTAACAAGCATAATAATACAGTGGCTACTGTGGGAATATAATATTGAGCTCTAATGCATACGGTTTGTGAATCTTAACTAACCCTTCAGACTGAGAGAGACAGTTCCTTTTATTCTGCTTGTTTGACAGAATCATTGGAGGAGTAGAAAAAAAAATGAGAAAATGCAATTTCTGCCCCTGGACAACCTTGAACTTGTCTATTGTTTTGCCTTTAATGGATAACCTTTATAAAGTACGCATTTGTTTAGGGATTTAATGAAATCAAGCCACAGAATATGTAAGGGGCAGTATTTTCTTTAGAGGTACATAAAGAAGGCTTTCCATTTCAGCACTGTCTACTATTGCTTTTTTACTTAAAATCCTCTAAAAGGACTGGAGCCAGCGATGGGAAATTCTTCAAGGGCTTGATGGCTTGCCCATGCTAGCAAGGATGGTTATTTTAGTCTCTGGAGTTTCTGAGAACTAGTTCTGATGTTTGTTTGCAGGGAGCCTTGCTGTCCTGCACGATGTTCCTTTCTGTTTCATCTCTGGGTAGTGTTTGTTGTAGTGTTCCGAACACAGGGCTACAAGCCAAGATTTCCCAGTTTCTAATTTTGGCTTTGCCTTTACACCATCTTTCAACTTAGGCAAGTAGATTCATTTCTCTGCTTCGCTTTCCTTAACTGTAAAATGGGGCTGGTAATGCCTTATAGCCATGTGTGAAGATTAATTACCTAACTCCAGTTGACTGGTGCTTTCCTTTTATTTGGAAAGCATTTTGTGGCCATAAAATGCTGTCCAAGAGCTTATTTTTATCTGCACAGTGAGCCACTAGCTTAACTGGTAAAAATCCAGTGGATTTATGACGTGCTATCCTGACTTCCAGCTGTACTGCTGCTGCTGCTGAGATTCCAAACCATGGGAATTGTGGGTGTCAAGTGCAGTAAAACATTAGCCATCCACACTGATTGAATGGAAAGGTTTTTGTACTAAATCAATGCATTTAAGTAACACGCCGAATACTACTTTCTTTTTTGCTTGAGTTCAGCAGTTCTTTTCCTCCCTCTGTGGATGAAAGTGCCTATGTAATGATTTTATGGGTCGCGGTCAGGAAGAAACGGCTATTAAAAAGTGAACTTGAGGGGCAGGAAGAAAATGAGCATCAATGTCATTAACAGGCCATTTCGGAAGGGTCTGGTGAATAGTGTGATGGATGAAAAGCGTGTTCTGCCAGCTCTTGAAGAGTACCGGTGATCCTCTGCACTGGCCGTCATAAAGTTAGGGCCCTGTAGACTTCCAGCTCTACAGGTAACAATTAGAGCAGAAGAATACTATGTTTTCACCAGGCTAATGTGACTATTAATAAAATCCAGGGATGAAGTTGGTGATATTTCAAAGTCATGTATTTACCTGGATTTAAGTTTTTAATAGCATTTTTCATTTTTAATGAAAGTAATCTGTAATTGCAACTCTTAACATACCCTCTTACTAAGCATGGTTATATGCCAGCAGTGATGAATATATAATAATGTTACTCCATTTCCTTTTATTACCAAAATAACAAATATATTAAAAATCACCTAGGTTGCAACCGATTTCTTAAATTGCTAAACTAAAATAATTCTCAAAGATTTAATT
The DNA here is from genome assembly GCA_013389965.1 of Todus mexicanus. Classification (NCBI taxonomy): domain Eukaryota; kingdom Metazoa; phylum Chordata; class Aves; order Coraciiformes; family Todidae; genus Todus; species Todus mexicanus. Next base: position 6,760 of record WEIS01076782.1, on the reverse strand, counting down.
TGCCTTCTGTGTTTTGTTCACATAGGTCTTCCTCCAGAATATTGTTAAGTATGGGCTGAGTTTAACAGGACTACTTGTATTTTTATATGCGTCACAGCATTTTTTACATTAAGCTTTTAGTCTGACGCTAGATTTCACTGTGTGCTGTCGTGAAAGCCGTTGCTCAAGGCTAGTGTCCTTTCTGTGCAGAGGAATTGCTCACCACAGTAAAGACTACACCAGTAAGTTTGAGTTAGAGGAATTATCCCCAAGTTCATGAGGGCAAAGCGATCCATTTTGTTAATATGGTTGATTTATTTGGTTTCCAAGTGTTTACATGACACTTAGATCTATAATAAGAGTAGAATATATTTTCCCAGGAAGCAGTTCTGTACTGGGGACCTAGCCCAATCCTGTGAAACCATTTCCTGCAAAAATAAAAAATGACTTTGGCTCCACACTTCTGTGTGTCTGTGATAGAACACAGGAACATGCAGTACAGAACATTAGTTTTAATTTTGTATTAAATCCCAGTACTTTCCTGTCCCCAAGAATTTTTTTTAAAAAAAAAAAAGCCGAGTGAGAATGGAAGTTTTTACTGAAAGCAGCAATTTCTTTGGTTTGTATTTGGACAACATCTAGCTCAGGGGCTAATGAAGCTCTGGTCTATGACCTGAGCGTCAAACTGCTGCCACAGCAAAATGTCCCTTAAATGCACTCTGGAGAGCAGTCAGATGCTGTAGTCAGTTGGGGCTTTTAAGACTAGAGCAGAGAAGAATTCCCTGTGAATCAGTAAAACATGTCAGAAATGGATCTTGTCTCCCTAACTTTTCCTACTCGATTCAGCAGTAAAACTGTTCTGTTTGGACGTAACAGAGAAACCACTGCTGAATATGTTTGAACCACAATCCCAGAACTTCACAATAAATTAACCCCCCTTTCGTTCATACTAAAGTAATATGAATTGAGTATTTGTGCTTTGTAACCTTCAGCACTGGACTCATTTCACAAAAGCACTTTGCTATCTAGCTCCCACTGATTTTAATCCTAGATTTTAATTAAAGTGATGTTACTGTAAGGATGGGATGCCCTAAGTATCTCAAGAGCCTGGACCTCTGAATCCAGACTCACATGTGCAACAGCCTGTGGAGCTAAGACTTAAATATCAGCTGTATCTACTGAAATCCCCTAGGGAATGTTGAATTCAGAACACTACATTTAAATTGTCTGTGCAAGAAAAGCTTCATGGTTAAGTGCACATGTAAAAAATTCTAAAATGATTTCAAGATACTATTTTTAATTCTGTGAATCCGAGTTATGTCTCTAAAGCAGGGAGCAAAACTAACAGATAGTTCTCAAATTGCCCCCTTTCGAGCTTGCCTAGAAATGGCAAGATATCAGAGCACTTTGTTCAACAAACCTGGACAAAGTGGACCAGAGCTTCAGCAGGAAGTATGAACATCTGTCTCTGGCAGGTTGTTAGTAGGCTTTTCTGTATTTTATCTTCATTACAATTTTTTTCTTTCTTCCTGATTCTGGTTACTGCTTTGGTTTTTTCTCGTGCATTTGAGATGTCATCTCTCTGGGTACAATTCTACTCTACCGAGGGGCAGTTAGAATCAAAAATGCCTTGAATATGGAGAGAAGTTGTTCAGTAGTATTGTACAGCCGCTGCTGCCAGACTTGTACCCACTTGTAAAGTGTGGGCTCTTGGACTTGGCTGCCTGACACGTCCAGCTGATGTGGGCTGGCCTAGCATCTGCTGCATTCATTGTGTTTAATGCTGCATCCATCTGTTTTCTGTCAAAGCCACTGCCAACAAATTACTAATCTATTAGAGAAACATGGAAATAAGATTGCACTCCTCATTCCTGGCAATTCCTCTTGTATTTTGTTTCGCTTTTATTTTGCCTTTTTTTTTTCTGGTCTGGGAAAGGTATAAGAATAGCTAGTACTTGTGGTATTGAGGAAATGCTTTGGGGAAAAAAAAAAAAAAAACCAACACGTGGAAGAAACACTGAAACTTGTTTTCCTTAGTGAAAAGATACCACTTCCCTATGCTTTTGGACGTGTATCCCTGGAGATGAATGATGAGAAGCTATTTTCACTGAGCCACTTATTTTTATGGAGAAGATTCCACTTTTTTTTCTGTGTTGTGCTTATACTGGAGAAGCTAAAGCAGGGAAGAAGAGATCTTTTGTCCCAGTTGAAAATAGCACCAAAACAGCAATAGTATTTAGCATTGGTGTTTGCTTCTCCAAGCATACTGCTGAGCTGTACTTCATAGACCCTAACTGACAAAACAAATTGGCTTTATGTGAATTGGACTGACAGTAGCTCCCAGTGATTATGGATATCAGGTCTGCTAGTCTACGCAGGGAATTTGTTGCACTTTGGGATGTAGTGTTACTAATAGCATGTACGTAGAGTGTGTTAACGGGCTGTGTGTAATCTTTGAGTGCACATATGCACCATCTTGCTGCATTACATTTTTCTTACGCAGAGCAACTGGAAAACCAGAGCAACATCCAAGTTACGTGTTACACTTTTAACATATGAAACTATAGCAGCATGAAACTAATCAACCCTTCAGTTTGTGGTCACATATGCGGGATCAGATGTGTGGCTTGAGCAGGTCTCAGCAACCAAAACTGTGACTAAGGGCGATAGCTCTCCAAGCAGAAAACAGTCAGTTGCCAGCGGCCAGGCCTAGAGGAGGAAAAGAAGTGACAGCGCAGTCTGAAGTCAGCATAAAGCTGAATCTGGAGCCTTTTATCACTGTTGAGCCACATATTGGGGATCCTTCTGCAGAGACCCCCAGGCAGAAGCTTGGTTTCTCAAATGGAGAGAATTGTTGCTCCATTTCCTTGTGAAGCACAGGTCTCCCGCGTTCTTGCTGAGGAGAACTTGTAGCAGAGTGAGTCAGTTACTGGCTGGGGAGGAGGGGAGCATTAGCCAAAGCGCAGCAGCAGGAGTGTATGAATTAATTATGTGTGCATTGAAATGATGGATGAATATATTTATTTTAAATATAAACAGGAGTTGCATGCCTCTGACTCCTCTGCCTGGTAGCTGAGGCCTGAGGAGAGACGTGGCTGATCTCCACGTTTAGAGGAAGAGTCCAAGGGCTGCCGCCTTTGAACGAGCGTGGGAATATCTGAGAGTAGTCAGGAAACTGCTCTGTGGCATCCCACAGGGAGGGAATGGGTCGTGTTTCCACTAATCTGGATGAGATAGAAATAAAGACAAGGCAAAACTGATGACAGAAGTAGTGTAATGTGATCTGTTTCCTAAAATACTTTTCTATCTTTTTTTTTTTTTTTTTTGCTTTCTCATGATGCTTGGGTTTGTTTCTGTAGCACCGAATGCTGTACAGTTGCTTTTTCTTGAGCTTTCAACGTGATAGGAAAATCAGTGCTCTAATGAGTTAAACTGCTGCAGGCGGAGCAGTTTGCTCTGGTGGCAGCGTAGATTGGGATCAGCCAGATTTTCATGCCATGCTTCATAAGGCACCTGTTTATATTAAAGTCCTTGTACGATTGCTGATTACTCTTGTAATATTAGTTTTCCCAGAGGAGGCGCACTGTAAGCTACCACCCCTTCTGCTCACGTTGCTTAACTTTGAACGTACCAGGAAGGCAGAGTAGGGCAAGAGGGAGCAGGAATGTTCCTAAGGCATGTCTGGCACAAATAGTCAGAATGGTTAGGAGCAAGAAGCCAGTGAGAACAGCCTGTTGCTGAAATTGCAGAAAGGTGAAGAATGAGAACAAGAAATAACAGAAATAAGATTCTCCTTTGACCTTATGTAATGGATTTCCTACATGCTGCATGTGTCTTTGTATCACTTCACTGAATAAGGTGGTTTTGTACCATGTGCTGTGTTGTTAACGCTGTGGAGGTTGTGCTTTTCTGTATTTGAGGCTATCCCATGACATATATTAGGCAGAAAATGTTTGAGAGTACATGGCAATCAGATTCACAAGATCATTCAGGTTGCAAGGGTGCTCAGGAGTTGTTCTTGGCTCACATTTTATTCAAATTGCGGTCAGATATAAGATCAGAGCAGGTTACTCATGGCTTTATCCAGCTGGGTCTTGAAAACCTCCAAGCAGGGAGACTACACAACCTCCTTGGACAGCTTGTTCCACTGCTTCTCTGTCCTCATGGTGAAAAAGTTGTTCTGACTTCGAGGCCAACATGGTTCCCTTTAGTTCATGTATGTAGCTTATGCAGCTGCAAACTTCCTATATTGAAATATTTTTACTANTGGTTCTTGGCACTTTAGGCTTTAGGGAAACCCACAGGGCTGCAGTGACATTAGGAGTCGAAAACAAGCCCTTTGCAACTTAAATTGATTACCTGGATATATGTTTTTGATATGTCGTAGAGAAAGGGTCCATGTATCCTGGACAGCTTGCCCCTGCAAGAGAGTAAGGAAGCTTATGAAGCTGCCCATCAACTCTTGTATTTACTGCCCACGTTGTGAGCAGCTGTGCTGATGGCAGTTCACATGTACGGGATGTTCTTGTTCCTAGGCAAGACACTGATTACGCTGTTCTGGTGAGCATGTTTGTGTGTGTGTGTGTGTGTTAAGCATCTTGCGTTTATTTATGCATATACGTACACAGATGCACATATACACATACAGGTATTTATCCTTCAAGACCAGTGTTTATGGACGCTAGAGTTGCTCTAATTGCAAGGTGCAATGTAACGCTAGAAATAGGAAGCTGATGTGTCCCTGTATCTGTTGCATTCTTGTTTTGCGAGTTTGGAAGGCAGGTGTCTTCCAGTGATAAGCAGTAGCAAACTTTTAAAACAATGACAGTAAATCTAGTGTACTTCATGTACTTGTTCAGTAAAATAGTACCGCACTCCATAAAATATACTGTCCTTCAGCAGGTACCTGTGAACCAGCAGTCTCTTGCTTGTGTTCGTTGTTTTAACAGACCTGTCTAATGGGATTTACAAAAGTCTGCTTCTGTCTGTCTGGTTTAGGCTATAAGCTGATAGGTCAGGCACAAAGGAATAAATGGGCTGCCACTGCAGCTGCAGGAACACTTTCTTTATAATCATGTAATGAAAGGAAAAGCACGTGTCTGTTGGTCTTTACAGCAAGAGAAGACTTAGTGTTAGAGAGAAGTATTGGTTTGTAATTCAATTTACACGTTGGGTGTAGTGTGTGGTGTTTGATCAAAAACTAGCTTACATGATAAGCACTCCTATGTCACACCTTCCTCCTAAGTCAGTTTCAAAAAACTGCATTTGGTTTCTACCTTTGCCTGGGAAAAACCGCACCATTTCAGAGCCTTTCCATCACATACTGCCCATTCCAGTGATTCGGCACCTGTGGAACGGCTGAGCAGTCAGCAAATCTCTATTGCAAATGCTGGCAAAAGGGCTATTTATAAACTGCAAATTGTGCAAAACTTGTCAAACCCCTCTGATGCCAGGGGCGTGCAAGCACACTGTTTTCCTCTTTGATCTCAAGTCAACCATAGGGGAGAAAACATGATGGCTTTTGGCTGTTCCTGCAAGTGCTCATTACTTGCATATGGAAGGAACATACTTGACAGTGATTCATACTGGTGATACAGACCAAATCCAAAGAGACTGTTCTTATGTTCTGCATTAGGCCACCATGGATTAGGTCACCTGCTTATCTCAGTCAGTCTGGGGCTGGCAGATGCCCCACGTTTTCTTCACAGCATCCTAACTGTGACAATGCTCAGGCTCTCTTGATGCACCAGCCTGACCAATATGGGTAGGTAGCAATATAAACTGGACTCGCTGTGGAACCTTGGCAATGTTTTCTTAATGTTTGGGAACATACCATCCGACGGCTGAAGGAATATAAAAATAACGTGAAAGATACACAGATGCTTGCATCCTATGGGGGATTTTAGGTTTTTGTTTTCTTTTTACTAATGACACCGTGATGGTACAGTGAAATTCTGCATGTCACTCACTCACACATTTGCATGGCTTTTGTCATAGCTCCATTTCCTTGTACATAAGAGGGAAATGAGAAGGAAAGAGAACCCTCCTCCCTTTGACCCAGACATCATCTTTCTCCCCTTGTAGGTGCTCTTGTCCCACAGCGGCACTGTGCAACCCCGTCTTCTTGACTTGGTATTGTCATTGCTACCTGGGCAGTGAGCTGCAACCCCCCAAAATATGATCCCTTTCTGAGAGGTGGTGTATTGGAGGAGTGATGACAGGGTTTCTTAATGATATTTTCAAGGAAGTTACATGACACTGTAGTTGAGGGTGCAGGTGTTTGAAAAAACTCAGTTAGTTGCCAGAACAGTTTTCAGGAGCACTAAGTATCCACTGCAAAACATTCACCTGAAATGCAGCTACTGTTTTCTCACCTGAGTCCTTCACACTGAGGTTTTTGTAACCGTGTCGTAAATCACAGCACTGGCAGAAAGTATCTAGACTGGCTGCCAGCCTGATGCTTTGTCACAATCAAGTCCAGCTTCACCTGAGATTGTTCTATGAACGTCCCTGCCATTGTGTTATTTCAGCTGTTACCTCCATAGGAAATCTGTAACACCCAAGTTACTGCTACCTTCATGGTTATTAATAAATTTTAACTACCGTTTTTCTGTAGCTGGCTTTTTTTAGTTATTTATTTCCTTAATGACATCATTCGTATATGTGCGTATGAAAAAGTACATAGCAAAACAGAAAATGAGAACACGTCTGCTGATTGTCCTGTTCAAGAACCAAAAATTAGTGAAATGGGAGAGCACTTGCACTATGCTGTTCTATCTAA
>WEIS01076781.1:10560-39191 GCA_013389965.1 Todus mexicanus | reverse complement strand
TTGGGGAAGTTGCAATTAGCTGTAGATCAGCGATTGAAGAGAGATCTGGATCCAGGCGTCCCTTTTTCCCCCGCCTTGCCTTGCAAAAGGCAACCCCGGCCCTGCTGGTGCAGCTGCTTCCTAACCTGGTTCTGTCAAGAGGATATGGGTTAAGGGAAAAAAAAAACCCACCACGATCCTACTATTAAAAGTGCTTATGCCAACCCAGATCCCGCTGACAGAAAAGGGGTTGGGAGCGATACACATGACAGGAGGCCGCGCAGATCTCGGCAGAGTGACAGTCCCCAGATGGGCCGAGGCGTGGGGGAACCCTGCTGGCACCCGCGGNTGCAATTAGCTGTAGATCAGCGATTGAAGAGAGATCTGGATCCAGGCGTCCCTTTTTCCCCCGCCTTGCCTTGCAAAAGGCAACCCCGGCCCTGCTGGTGCAGCTGCTTCCTAACCTGGTTCTGTCAAGAGGATATGGGTTAAGGGAAAAAAAAAACCCACCACGATCCTACTATTAAAAGTGCTTATGCCAACCCAGATCCCGCTGACAGAAAAGGGGTTGGGAGCGATACACATGACAGGAGGCCGCGCAGATCTCGGCAGAGTGACAGTCCCCAGATGGGCCGAGGCGTGGGGGAACCCTGCTGGCACCCGCGGCTCGCCGAGGCGGCGCACGAGCCGTTGGCAGCCAGGCTGGATGCGTGCCGAGGATCTGCTGAGTTGGAGTCCTTGGGGGGTCTGGTTCCCCCCCTTTAAACTGTGGCTCGTTCGTAACCTCTTCTGGAAAACCCTTTCAGCTGAAGGCCCCAGAGTGCTCTCTTTGCCCCCATTCCCTGTGGGATGAGTAACTGTTCCAAATCTTGGAGTTGGGAGGTGAAAGGGGCTGTGACTTCATGGCTTCCATCTCTGCTGTGTCCTACCTGGCCCAAGTGGGGTTGGGAAGAAGCTATTATCTGAATCCTGGGCAAATACAGTGTAATACAGTGATTGCCCATGAGAAGAGTTGATGAAGGTGACTGGGAAAGCCTGTCTGGTTTTTCAAAGCCACCCAGATGGGCTTTGAGCTCTCCTGGCTGATTGTTCCACAGCACAGAGTTCCCGGCCTGCTCCTTGGGGCTGCCTTGAACTGCTGGCTCACGGCTGGCATCTTCTCCTCCTGCCTTAGGTGACACTGCTGAGGCTTCAGATCCCCTACGAGTGCTCCCAGTGCACCCCTGGCTCTGCACGGAGTTTTCTCAGGGTTACAGCCCAGCTCACCCTCCTTCCTCAGTTGTCAGGGCTGGGAGCCCCTTCTCTCCCCCACTGCTGCCTGGTCAGAGCCCTGGAGTGGCAGAGCCAGGGAGGAATCACCGAATCCCAGCAGGGGGGGGTTGGCAGGACCCTCTGGAGCTCCTCTGGTGCCACCCCCCTGCTCCAGCAGGGTCACCCCGAGCAGGGGGCCCAGCATCGCAGTGTCCAGGCGCGCTTGGAATCTCTGCACACAAGGAGACTCCACACCCTCTCTGGGCAGCCTGGGCCAGCGCAGGAAGCAGGAGATAAACGCCCACCATGTCCCTCTGTATCCCCTGACGGAAGGTCAATGACTCTGACGCGTGGTGGCTACCCAGGGTGGCACTGGGGAGGAGGGAGGTGCTGGCTGCAGGCATCTGCTCCACCTGCCTCCTGGAAATGTGAACCAGGAGGCAAATCGGAAACCAATGTGGCAATCGCGCCGAGCGGGCGGTGCTGCCCGAGGCCGGGTTAGTGCCCTGGCCTGGAGGAGGTACCCGCGGTCAGGGCCACCTTCTGCGCAGGTGACCTCAGAGGGCACAGCAGCTGCTGGTGACTGGGCTTTTCTCCCTCCTCTGCTGCCTCTTTCTGTGCCACGCTGGGCGGTTGTGTGCCTCAGTTCCCCCTTCCTTGGGGAAGAACTTCGAGCCAGCCTCTGCGAGGAGCCATCCAAGAGCCGAGGGGCATTTATCGTTTGCAGCATCCGTCTGGAAAGCTCCTGGAGCTTGTGACGAGGGACAGCAGGAAGATGAGGTGGCTAATGCTGCTGCTTGGATTCTTGCCCAGCGTGCTGGGAGGGAAGGAGGAGCGTGCCCAGCCCTTGCAGCCATATGGCCTGGGTGCCTGCGCTGGCTGCTGGGTGGGATCTCTTCTGGTGTGACAGTTGCAGTCAGGGGTGTCAAGTACAAATCTTGAACCAGCAGCGACCGCCCCAGGTATCTAGAGCTTCCTGCTGGCCTGGACTCTGCTGGGACAGAGGAGGTGACTAGAGAGAGGGTTTTGTTGTGCATGGCTGCTTGAATGTGCTGCCAATGCTGAGCCAGCTCTGGCCAGTTTCAGGCCATTTGTGTTTTTGAGGGTGTGAGTGTCCGAGCACAGTGATCTATTCCCAGTCTTCTGCTCCTAGGGTTATTTGGGAGCTTGTCCGAAGACTGTGCAGAGGAAAAGGTGCTGAGTGTGTGGCTGTGGTGTCTGCTCCCTGGGGAGGAAAGGCTTGGCTCATCCCTGCTTGCGTTCAGTCGAGTTCCTCTGCAGGGAGGGCATCTGCTCCGAGTGGACTAAAGGCTCTGAGACTGTCACCCAGCTGGGGGGAGGAAGGGAAGGGAACCACACAGATCCAGGAATCTGACTTTGTTACAGAGAAAGGTTTGGGAAACATCCCTTATCCTTTGGAGAACAGATGTTGAGCCCCTCGTCCTAGCTCCAGCTGATTCCTTGTGATGCTGGAAGGAAGCACATGTGGGATTCAAGGCTGCCGGATCTCTGAGGACATCCTTGAAAGGGTTGCATTCTTCCTCTGCTCTTGACAGTCTCGTACCACTTGACAGCGCTCCCTCTGAGATGCTGCTTGGATGGCTGCATCTTTCTGTGTCCTCTGCTCCCCTTCTGCTGCTGCCTGGCCCGTGGGACGCAGCTCTGCTTTGGGCTCCGTAAGCAGAGCCAGGAGGAGCTCCCACAGCCTGTAGGGAGATCGCATCCCACCTTCTACTTGAACCTTCTGGCTCATGCACCCCAAAACACCTCTGTGGGGGCTGTCTCTGGAGCCTCATCCTGCCGTGGCGAGGTGTGGATCATCCCGTGGGCAGTGTCCCACTCAAATGATGCCCATGGCACCAGCATGACGGCTCTGGCAGAAGAGGAGGGTAGATGGAGGCAGGGACTGGCAGTGGGCGAGCAGCTCAGCTGCTGTCTGTCCACGAGGGAGGACAGCTCAGAGCTCCACTGGGGTTTGTGTCCACCAGCTGTTGTACAGAACAGTCCATAACCTGGGGTGACTCGGGGCTGCCCCCTTCCTTGGAGCCTGTTTGAGAGCTGCTCTTGACCTCCCCATCTGTGGGAACTGGTAAATCACAGAATCCCAGCAGGGTGGGGTTGACAGGACCCTCTGGAGCTCCTCTGGTGCCGCCCCCCTGCTCCAGCAGGGTCACCCCGAGCAGGGGGCCCAGCATCGCAGTGTCCAGGCGCGCTTGGAATCTCTGCACACAAGGAGACTCCACAACCTCTCTGGGCAGCCTGGGCCAGGCTCCAACCCCCTCCCCCCAAACAAGTTACTCCTCCTGCTCAACTGGAACCTCCTGCCTTCCAGTTGGTGCCCGCTGCCCCTTGGCCTGGCACTGGGCACCCCTGAGCAGAGTCTGGCCCAGCAACAGTGGGTGGGGAATGGACGATCACTTGCCCAAACGTCCTCTCTTCTGCTCTGGTGAGGTCCAGAAGGTGACGAGCGAGTGTGCTCAGAGCCCTTGGGTGGGCACACCATGGCCTGGCGGCTGCTGCAGCATTTCCTCTCTCAGCTTTGTTGGCCCTGTTGTGCTCCTCTGCTGTTCCCTCTCCTGCTGCCCCCTTTGGTACCTGCTGTTTCACCCAGTTTGCTGTCCCGATCCTCTCAAAGATCTTCCGTGACCCTTTCCCTGTGGCAGGGCAGGTTCTGCAGCCCCTGGCAAGAGGCAGGAGAGCTGGGCCGGCGTGGCTGCTGCTGCAGAGCGAAGGTGCAGCACGGCTCTGGCTGCAGCGGAGGCAGGGAGAGAGCACAGAGAAAGCCTCGGCTCTGGCTGCCTCGGAACCTGGCGGCAGCTCTTTCACATCCATTCCCGCGCGCGCCGGCGGATGTGCGCCGAGATCCCTTATCAGGAGAAAGGCGAGTGGCACTTTATCTTGCTTTTGTGTGGAGTGTTAGCTTCTGAGGGCACGGGAGTATTCGGGGACAGGGCTGGGGAAATGGTGTGCTGGGAGAGATGGTCTTAACCTTATTTCAGGCTGCAGCAGCGCGGGAGGAGGTGGTGGAGCTTCAGATGTGAGATGCGAAATGGAAGCGGTTGTTCCAAGCTGCCGAGTGAAAATTATCTATTTATCTAGAAGCCTTTTTTTTTCTTCTTCTTTTTACCACTGCCTGGTGACTGCGAAGCTGGCTGCGAGCTCTGCGGGCGGGAGGGAAGGAGCTGGAAGGGGAACTCACCTTACTCGGAAACCTGACATCGGAAGGCAAAGTTTTCCTGCCTTGCTCTTGAAGCGTGGCCCAGCACCGGTGCCATCAAACCAGGCTGACGATTGGGGTTATGGTGGCGCTGAATTGGTGTGTTGGGACATGCGTAGGATCATCCCTTTCACAGAAGGGCTTGGGAGGTACCTTGGGTCCTACCGCCGCTGCCTGTTGCGTGCTGCTGACCCAGTGGCATTATGTGAGGTTAAACCTGCTCCTGAAACTTCCTGTAGTGCTGGGGAAGGATGGCGAGAGCATGGTGATGCCTGTTTCAGACTTGCTCATGCAGCTCCTGGTCTGCACCTGTGCCTGTTGCCCAGCTTTGGAACGTTGGTTGCCCTTCAGCTGGAACCCCATGGTGCTCTCAGCCCAGCAACCGCTTGGAGCACACCTGGATCTGCCTCTGTTCGGCCGCCCGCTCCCTGTTGCGTCCAGCACGGTGAGCAGAGTTCTTAAGGTGGTTTTTCCCAGTGGCTGAAGCAAAAATGGTAAAAGAGGATCTGTGTCCAGTGGCAGAGGTGGAAATACGGAATAGGGCTGTCCACTGTGGAATGGTGGGGTTGGCAGGAACCTGTGGAGCTCCTCTGGTGCCACCCCCCTGCTCCAGCAGGGTCACCCCGAGCAGGGGGCCCAGCATCGCAGTGTCCAGGCGCGCTTGGAATCTCTGCACCCAAGGAGACTCCACAACCTCTCTGGGCAGCCTGGGCCAGCGCAGGAAGCAGGAGATAAACGCCCACCATGTCCCTCTGTATCCCCTGACAGAAGGTCAATGAAGAAAAAAAAGCCTTGAAAGAAGCGAATTCTGTTCTGGCATCAACCTCGGGGGAGAGCAGGAGAAGGGGAAGGTGTGGGGCTGGTCATCAGGTTTGTGCTGGCCAACTGCTGTGAACTTTTGGAAGGCAGCTGGTTCCTTTGCAGCTCTGCCTTGCGGCAGTGGCAACATGGATTTAATGAGTGTCTAAGTGGAGCTTGCTGAGTTGTGGAGGTATCGCCTGGTTTAAATAGAAAACTCGCTGGCAGAGCCACCAAACCCAGCCCACATGAGGGACTCAATGGCTAAGACACTTCTTCACGTGCCTCCACGTGTGAAACGCTTTGTTGAGTCCAGTGTTGCTGAGCAGGGGCTTGAGAGGCATCACCAGAGTCCTTAGTGGGGTCCCTGCCTGTGTTCTGTGGAAACCGCTGGAGCGAATGGGTGTGGGAAGGGATGAGGAACAGGGAGCTGGGCTGGGTGTGGGAAGGGACGAGGAGCAGGGAGCTGGGCTGGGTGTGGGAAGGGACGAGGAGCAGGGAGCTGGGCTGGATGTGGGAAGGGACGAGGAGCAGGGAGCTGGGCTAGATGTGGGAAGGGACGAGGAACAGGGAGCTGGGCTGGGTGTGGGAAGGGATGAGGAACAGGGAGCTGGGCTGGATGTGGGAAGGGACGAGGAGCAGGGAGCTGGGCTGGGTGTGGGAAGGGACAAGGAACAGGGAGCTGGGCTCTGACTGCTGCCCTTTTAAGGTCACCCAGTCAGAGACTCGCTTTGTCTGTCGTGAACTTCCTTTCCTCCAGTACGACTAACTCAGCCTTAGTAAAACCGAAACCACTTTGACATCTTAGTTGGCTTTTTTGTGCTGACCTGTTCAGACACAATAGATTCTGCGGAATTGCAGCCGGGGGTAATTTCCTTCGTGCAGAGGCAGAAGGTGAGCCTGTGTCTTCTCCGTTGCTCTTCAGAACCAGGTTTACTGCTCTGGTTACCCACCCGTCACCTACAGCCACCTTCTGACAGCAAGCACAAAGCAAGGGGCCGTTGCTCAGACAGAAATTGCTCCACCCATGAGCAGGAGCACCAACACAGCGCTAGTATGAGCAGTGGGGGAGCAAAGTGGAGCTGTGCTTGGGTCATTTGCTGGTCTTCCCACCTTCCAGGCTGTCACAGAAGGGATGCTAGAGCAGAGAGCAGGTGGGAGATGCTGGTACCATCCCCGAGGTGTGATGGCAGGGTTGGGGGGGCAGGTGGGTGAGTATCTCTGTGACCTGACTCCCTCCTGCAGAGGGTTTGCGTTCCCAGCACCCCGCGGTGGTTTGGCATTGCCGCTGCGTCCGTGCGATGTGGATCCAACACAGGGACCACAGGAAAGGCCCCTGAGATGGACGTGGCTCAAATCCAGGAGGTGGCTGCCCTGGGGCACAGTCACATCTCTCACAGGGAGTAAATCAAGACCCCACCCCTTTGATGGGGTCTGTGAAGTCAACCAAAAAGTTGCTTCCTTCTAGGCTCTCTTCAGTGGGTTTTCTGTTTGATTATATTAATTCCGTAGTTGGAAATTTAAATTTGTGGCTGCCGAGGCCCAAAAGGTGAATCGACTCTCTCAGGCACTTGGTTCTTGGATGGATTTGTCTGACTTGGGCTGCGTTTGATCATTTCCAGCCCGGCTTTCAGATCTGCTCTTATTTTAGCATGTGTATATTTACTATTATTATTCTTCCTAGAGAAGTATTTTTAGCTTTTTTTTTCGCTCGGTTCCTGTGCTGCTGCTGAAATTTCCATCGTGGTATTTCCTGCTCCTTGGTAAAGCAGAGTTAATATTTTCCATCCAGGTGTAACTGCTTTGGCCAGGGACCCAAAGAGAAGAGTGAAACCCTGCATTTGGCTGGAGAGACGCTTCCTGGAGCTCTCACTGTGGCTGCTTTACTGAGAGGTTTAGGAGTTGCCCTACAAGAGCTGTTGACTCTGCGAACTTGTTTGTGGTCAAAACCATTGAGGAGCTGGGTTGTGCTGAATTGGGACTGTCCAAAGTACATCGATTTCCATTCCTGCTTGTGCAAGCCGGGAGCAAACACCCATCAAAACGGTCTCGCTCCCGGTGGTTATAAAGGGGCCTGTTTCCTCGTCAGGTATTTTTTGGGTGCGAAAGAATTCCCACGGAACCGCTACCAGAAAGCTGTTGCTGTACACACGTGTCCTCCCCAGGCAGGGAGTTCTCCTCGACCACCCTGAGCTGGGGTGTGAGTGGTTGAGGCTTCAGGGTGAAATTGTCCAGGTGAAGGTCCAGGGATGTTCCGGATCCGGCGCGTGGTGTTTACGGCTCTTGCGCGCTCCTCTCAAGAAGGAGGGGGTTGTTTGAAAATCACAGCAGCGTGGGGAATTCACACCTTCACGAGAATTCACACCCACCAGCTCTTCAGTTAGTCGAGGGTGTCCCTGCTCACTGCAGGGGGGTTGGACTAGGTGACCTTTGGAGGTCCCTTCCCACCCAAACCGTTCTGTGATTCAGAGTGGGCTTTGTTGGAAACTGAAAACACGACAACTGGGTCATCACAACCAGCAATGAGCCCTCATGGCCAAGGTGGTCAGTGGTCTCCTGAGGTACATGCAAAACAGTGTGTCCAGCAGGGCAAGGGAGGTTCCCTTCCCCCTCTGCTCTGCCCCAGTCAGGCCACCTCTGGGGGTTGTGTCCAGTGCTNATGTTGCTCTTCTCATCGTTATGGAGGGAATGATGTGGCACAAACCTTTCATTAGAAAGAAATACATTGAAAATTCCTAGTAATCCATTACAAAGCCCATGTTTGTGTTTGGGAGCTGGGAGAAAACAACTTCGAAGAGATCTGGAGCTTGATTTGTTGTAGGTTCAGAGCTGAGCAGAGTGCGCAGTGTCTAAAAGATCTCCTGGGGAAAGGAATTGCTGGGAACAAGAGGACACTTCTAATTAGAGAAAAGCTTAATAGGCCTGAGAGCTGGAGGTAGAAGCCAAAAGGAAAAGTCCATCTTCACAGCGTGGCTCAACTCTGGGGAAAAAACAAATGCTTTAGGATTGCTATTTTTGTGCTTATTATTTATATATATATTTTTTAATCTTGGTGGGTTTATAGCTTGGATGGTTTATTTGGATGCGTCTGAGAACGGCGGATGAGGACGGGGTGAAACGCTGAGGAGCTGGGGCTGGCTGATGGTCTATGCTGGGACCAGCACAGCCACACGTGGTAGAGGCTTTAATCTCTCCGAGAGGCTCAGCGCGTTCCGGCTGCGTTTAAGCCATTTTTGTGTTCGTTCTGTAGCTGGAGGGGCTGCTGGATCTGATTATTTGCTCTGTTGGTGTGTCGGGTTTTTAATGACGGTGCTAAGAACAGCGTGAGCTGTGTCTGACCCCTCTGCTCCGCCGGGGAGAGCCCGGCCCTGGGCACGGCGAGGGGCAGGGGCTGGAGGGCACTGCTGAGGCTGGAGGTGCCGGGCTGAGCGCGCCGGTGTGTGCGGGTGGAGTCCGCACGGACACACCACGTTCTCAGCGAAGAGCTGGGAAGGCAGGAAGGGAGGGGAGGATTGGAACAAGGATGCTCGGATTGTGTTGGATTAAAAGCTTCGCTGCCACAGTTTAGGGTTTCTGTGGTTTGGGGGATTTTTATTTCCCTTGAACACTGGAAGATATTCTGGTGGAAACATTAGGCTTGGCTTTATTCTTCTTCTTCTTTTTTTTTTCTTTTCACAAAACAACCTGGATGGAAAAAAAAACCCCATATTTTGAACAAACTGCCCTTGCAGGTTTGCTAAGTATAAACATTGTGGGGCTAGAAGTGAAACCACACCGGTGCTGCAGCGTCTCTGGTCGCTGGAGGGGACACCGGCCGCAGCCGTCCCCGTGGCGAAGGGGAAGCCGCGCTTCAGCCGCTGCTGCTCCAGTGACCATGGAGATGGGGCCACGTCTGCCCTGTAATCGATGACTCAAGCCGATCGCGCGATGAAGCGAGCTCCGTGTTTGCGCGGTGAGCGATGCAGCGGCGAGCCAGAAGCCCTCGGGGAGATGGATGGGCTGGAGGGCCTCAGCTGAGGGCTGCTTGCTGGGGTGAGCAGCCTGGTGGGCTTGACGTGGAGAGACCATTTGGGACTGTTGGCTGTTCCTCACCAGCGGGCTGATGATCTCGTGTGTGGGCAGCAGGAGCGCAGGGATAGTGGGTGGGGTTCGTGGGGTGATGCTGGAGGAGTTTCTTCAGTCAGTCACCAGGTTCTTGGCTTTTCCCCTGAAGGATCCTTGGGAGGAGGCAGGGGGAAGGTTGCTGAGGTTGCTGAGCTCTCAGCGCTGCTCAAAAGCTGAGAACGAGCCAAGCATCTCCCTGGGGACCTCCAGTGGTCAAGGCGGATGCAGGGGAGTTGTTACCCCAGCGTAACAGCGGGGATGGGAAGGGACAGGAAAGTCAGTCCGTGCCCACATGGCCGGGGTAGCGGTGGCGGAGCCCAGAGCTCCCAAACCCCAGCCCTGAACGCGACCGCTGCGGCTCCCCCAGCTCTGGAAAGGCGCTGCGCGTTCCGCCTGGGTTCCCCGTCGGCTCTGCATCAGCAGTTAAGTAACAAACTATTTAACAAGAGCTTCCTGTTGTGCTGACACCGACATGAACGCACAAAGGAGGAAACGGAGTAAACAGAACTGCGCTGGCTCCCGCCCCGCTGCCGGCTGGGAAAAGCGTTGGAGGTTGTGAGGAGGCCTGGACACCGTCGCTGCTTAACCCGACCCTGCTGGGGTCAGGGAACGATGTTCTCGTGGCTGCCGTCAGCAGAAGCTGCGCAGGCGTCGTGCGTCACTGGGTAAAACGGCTCTTTCCAGGACTTCCTGATTTTTAAGGGATTCCCCAGGTACAGATAAAAACCCCTTCACCCCTGGAGAGAAATTGTTCCTCAGCTCCAACCTAAACCTCCCCTGGGGCAACTTGGGGCTGGCTCCTCTTGTCCCGTTGCTTGTTCCTTGGGAGCAGACCCTGACCCCTCCTGGCTCCAACCTCCTGTCAGGGAGTTGTGAGTGAGAAGGTCTCCCCTGAGCCTCCTTTTCTTCGGGCTGTTCTCTAGGGAGGAGGGAGCTGCTCTGTGACCACCTCCAGCTTGACGGTGCCCATCAGCCGGGTCTCCAGCGGGCAGCCTGCCGAGGCTTTCCGTGACCCCTCATTTTGGGAGAGCTCTGTGCCGTGGCACCGCTTTTCCCCAGCTCGTCGTGAGCCGGGCTGGCTGCCAGCGCTTAAGACTGGGATATGTTTTTAACTACAAACCTTTGTAGACATCAGCTGGGACCGTCTGCAGCCGGCTTGAAAGCTTTCGCTTCTCGCTTTGGGTTGAGACTGTCGAGCTCGTTGTAAGCAGAGGCTTCGTCTGCCTTCGAAATGTGGAACATTTCTTGGGGTTTGGGTTCAGTTGCGTTAAGGCCACCGGTTGCTTTTCGGTCTGGATGTGTGTGTTGGGAGCCAGCTGATGGGTCGTCCTTTGGGACATCGGGGTGTTTGGGATTATTTTTAGCTTTCCATTGGCAGCGATCTGCACTTGGAGCTGCGTCGTGTCAAGGGCTTTGCTTTTCTGTGCTCTCAAGAAGCTTTCCTTTCTCTTTCATCTGGCTGCCGCTGTTTCTCTTCTGCTCGCAGAGAACACGGGGAAACTGGCTTCAAGAAACCATCCCAAAGGCTTGTGGGGATCAGGGCTCCAATTGCTCAGGGTTCCAATTGCTCAAGCCTCCAGGGCTGGTGGCACCATCGTGCCCACCCGAGAGGGTCTGGCTGGTCCAGGATGCCTGGACTCTGTTCTGAGAAGCTCCACAGACCCATTCCCTGACCTTCACTGATCGCTTCCCCACTCTGGCTCGCTATTTTTTCCTCTTCTTCCCTTCTTTTGTCTCGCCCCGTTTAATTGTAACCTCTTTCAGGCAGGAACACGGCGTGTGTGTGAAGGGCCTGGAACAATGTGCCCCAGATGGTGTCATGCAGGTCCTTCCTCAGCAGCCACAGGGCTTCGCTACACACAGGAAAGAAAGCTTTAAAAATACAACTTTTCAGCATTTGATACCTGCAGATGTGGCCGGGAGCTTCCCAAGCCTTCATATTTCAGGCCAAGTCACGGGGCTCAGAGACGAGGCCAGCGCTGGAATTGTAGATTTTTCTTTTTTTATTAAGAAAAATGATTTCTTTCTTTATTATCATTCCCCTCTCCCAGTCCCTTTTCCTCACCCTCCTGCAGGGAAAAGCTTGTAAAAGCCACTGGAGGAGACCTGGCATGGCCAAAAACCAGATGGCAAAGAAAAACAACCCAATATTTCCACAAAACTCACCATGAAACCCCTTCTTTGGGTGTCAGGGAATTGCTGGCGCGTGGATTTGGCCCCTTTACGGGGCTTTCTGGGCTTTTGTGGTTCTGTTTCGGGAGGTGGTGCTGAAGTCGCCGGCACTTGGTGCATTTTATTCCCCTCCTGGAGCACTTGCATTGCAAACGCTGCCGGCGGCGTTTATTTAACACCGCAGCTTTGGAATTTCTTTCACCCGACTTCAGGCCAATGGATGTTTTTTCTTACTCATCCCCCTCCCTCCCCCTTCCCCCCAAGGAGAGAAAGAAGTTTTCTTCAGCTCATCTTGCATCAGATTTGATCCCAGGCCAACAAACCCAGCCTAGAAGGTGCTTCTTCATCGGCTGCTTCCCTCGATGGAACTTTCTGGGGGAGGGTTCCTGTTTGAAACGCGACAACGTGCCATCAATTCTACCAGGGACGTCTTCCCTGTGGTACTGCTACCCTGGGCTGGCAGGATGGGGCAGCTCTGGGTCCTTCTTGCCCATCCAGAGGCTGCTGGGGTTTACCAAGTGCAGGTTTTGCTCCCGAGCACTGGGAGTCCTGGGATTTTACCAAAGCTTTCTGTTTCTAATTAGGCTGTTCTCAATTTTAAAGGCCAGGGATCTCTTTATGGCGCACACTGGAAAACCTGACCAGTCACCAACACCTCACACAGAGAGGTGGCTTCTGCTTTTGTACTGACGTGCTGAGCGCCGCTGCCTCTCTTTGGCTGCGCAAATAGATCCCCCCCAGCCCCCAGCTCGCCGTGGCTCATCCACGGGGGAGGCTGGTGGGCAGAGTTTGGAGCAGCGTCACTCGCCCTGGCCTGACTCACACGGACGCGGTTTCGGTGTCTTCCTGCTGCTCTCACCACCCGGCTTTGGGAAGGGGGGATCGCAGCCGGCTGACACGCAGCCCCCGCGCAGGGTCGGTGCTGTGGCCTCGCCGATCCGTGCTTGAAATGGGGGTTTGGAGCTGGGCTCTTGCTCCCGAGAGCCAGACTTGCCACACGGGCAGGGCTGGAGGCTCTGCTGCGCTGCTGCTGCCTGCGTGCGTCTGCACCGGGGGAAGACAGCGCAGTGCTCGCAGGAAACAGGATTTATTTTTTCCCTTCTGGGAGGGCTCTGTCTCGCTCCATTGTCTGAAATTCCCTTGCAGAGACCGGCCCATAACTCTTTAAAAAAAATAATCCCAAGCGCGGGGACTGGAGCTCCCTCGGCTCTGGCTGTCGGCCGCCTGACGCTGTGCAAACAGTCTGGGCCTGAAATCCCCCGGGACTGAACATAAGGGTCTGATTCAAAACAAAAACAGGGTACGAAGCAGCGGGGCCAGAACATCACCGGCTGCTCCCCTTCCCCTGGCCACGGCTGAGCAAGGTGGTTCTGCTCTCCACAACTCCCTGACAGGAGGTTGGAGCCAGGGGGGATCGGGCTCTGCTCCCAAGAAACGAGTGACAGGACAAGAGGAACCAGCCTCACGTTGCCCCAGGGGAGGTTTAGGATGGACACGAGGAACAATTTCTTCCCCTCCAGGGTTCCCCAGATGTGTCCCAGGCTGCCCAGGGCAGGGGTGGAGTCCCCCTGATCCCTGGAGGGGTTTCCAAGCTGTGGAGATGTGGTGCTGAGGGACACGGGGCAGTGGTGCCCTGGCAGGGCTGGGGAAAAGGGTGGACTCGTTTATCTCAAAGGTCTCTTCCAACCAAAACGATTCTGTGGAACACGCGGGGAGAGCCCCGATGTGCCGCCTGCGCTGGGAACCGGGAGGTCATGGGGGCGATGGCTCCTTGATGTCCTCGCACGAGGCCGGTGGAGGTGGGAGAAGTGTGAGACGGGCGGGAGGGCACCGACCCCAGAGCGGAAATTATTGGGGGAGCAAAGAATGAGCAGGATGTCACGTGTGGGCCGGGTGCGCTCGGGGCTGGGGGAGAACAAAGCGCAGGGAAGCCCTGCTCGGCTGCCGCTCCCACCCGGCTTCCTGCTGCCACAGCTCGGGATGGAGACCGCTGCCTGTCGGGGGCAGGGAGCCCTGGCTCAGGAGCTGACCGGTGGCTGCTCGCCTTTGGGGCAGCTGGACGGCTCCGTGTGCCTCAGTTTCCCTCAGCTGAGATGAACTGGCTGTGGCAGGAGGGTCCCCAGGGCTTGGGCTGCTGGCGGTGGCCTTGGAGGGCCAGGTTGCCGTGGGTGCTGTGGAGGGGAAGGATGGAGGTTCCCATCCCACATGAAAACCTTGTTCTGCAGTGCTCCAACAGGCAGCTCCCGCAGATGGGTGTTGTGCACCCTCAGCTGGGCCAGCACCCTGCAGCTCCGCTCCCTCCTGGAGAGCGGCGGCATTTTGCCGGGGTGCTGTGAAGAGCGGGTGGTGGACCCTGGCGAGGATTTGGTGAGCAGTGGGAGCGAGGCAGCCGCAGGGAGCAGCTCCTCTGCCCATGGATCCCTACTCGGCCAGTCCTTCCCCACGCGGAGCTCTGCCTTTGGTGTCCTTTTCCCTCTGCTGCTCTTAGACCCTCCCCCGTTTCCCCCCACGCACCCTTTAGCACAAGAAGCCTTTTTTTTTGGTTATTAATAGCTATTGAGAGCCAATAAAAAGTTTTACGGGGTTTGGCCAAGCGTCAGGCCTTGCAGCGTGCTCATTTCCTGCAGTCTGAGCGCTGGCGGGGCTGCGTTTGCTTGTTTAACCCACGGGTACCGAGGCCACAGAGCCCAGGCTCGTGAGGGCGGCACCGGAGCCCAGAGAGGAGCCCAGGAAGGTGGTGAGAGGGGGAGCGGGGCAGGAGGAGGTCGGGGCTGCCTCCCAGCTTGGCTTGCTTGAAACACAGCAAGGGCCAAGCTGGGAGAGAAGAACCAGAGATGATGAACGCTGGGGGAAAGCGGGATGTGCATGCCTGTGTCTGTCTCTCGTGTGGCCTCCCAGGGTGCAGGTGGCTCCTGCTTGACCCTCTGCACTTTCCAGCCTGCGTGGAGCTTCCTGGCTGTGCGGCTTCTGGTACGCTCCGGCTGCCTTTGCGTGTCCCGGCGAGGAGGGACCCAGCACGACCATCCCCTCCTGGATGGAGGGAGAGCGCAACTCCCTCTTGGGAACCTGCTTCCCTCAGCACCACTCGATGGTCCTTGGCACCCCGACGCTCTGAAAGGGAGCGAGGGGCTGGTTTGGCCTCGGTGTTGGGCTGTACCCCTGTGAACACGGTTGGCTGCGAAGGAGCTTGTGCGGAGCCAGGCATAGACCCACCGACTGGTTTGGGTTGGAAGGGACCGTTAAAGGTCATCTCACCCAAGCCCCCTGCTTCTGGGAAGGAGCTTCCTGATTCAAGGGGCTGAGCCGAGTCCTCCCTGTTTGTGGGGACCACGGGGAACCCCAAGTTACCTGGCTACCAGCACGGGGCTTCCCGCCAGCCTCACTGGGAAGTGCTGGGAGCTGTGCGCTTGAGGCAGGCAAGGTGCTGCACGAGGTGAGCAAAGCAGCGTCGACGGCCATCGGCGACTCCCCACGAGCATCACAGCAGCTTTCCCCCAGGCCCGTTGGCCACCGGGTCTCGCTCCCACCTTTGCCATTCAAATCCAGGTTTGTTTGCGAAAGCTGGGGCAGTGGCAGCGATCAGGAGCTCGCTGCGGAGACACGTGGGATCTTACAGAGTCCCGAGTTCCTCTTTGCGAGTGTCGGTTTTACCCCAGCCTGGGCAGGCTGTTGTGGGAGCCCTGAGCGTGGGCCTTCCCCTCATGGCTGCTTAGAGACCGTGTCCCCAGCCGCTGGCGCAGGATCGTACCCCAGAGGTCCCGGCCCAGCCCCAGCAGAGGTCAGTGCTGGGAGGACACACTGACTCAGCTGGCCACAACCTCTGCGGGACCCTCCTGGCAAGCACCCTCCCGGGGACAATATCCTCTTTCCACTTCGTAGGAAATCACACGCCCGGTGCAGTTTGCCTAGCATGTTTCGTGGGGTTTTACGCGTGTGCTCCGCTCTCGGGGGCTCTCAGGTCTGACCAGCAGCAGCCCAGCCCCAAGCACCTCGTCTGCTGCTTCCAGTCAGCTCCCTGCCACCAGCAGCTTTTCCCCATGGGGACGTTGTGCTCCCCATGGGCCTCTCCTCTGGCTCCGACCTGGAGATGCTCATGGAGCATCTCACCTCCTGCTGTGGCCAGACTTTCTTTATTTGTGGCAGCGTCTTGGGCCTGTGACGATCCTCACACCCCAGCGTCTCCCACCCCTCAACTGCGGCACCTTCATCGTTGTGGGGTGCAGGGAAGGTATTGGAGGAGCTCTGTGGAGCTGGGGGCGGGAGCCCGGAGCCCTCAGCCCAGTGTTGTCCTCCTTTTCCTCGTGCTAATTCTCTCCCTCTCCTTTCGGCAGCTGGGAGACCGAGGAGCCGCGCTGGGAGGACTCTCTCCGCAGGATGTTCTCTCCACCAAAGATCTCCCTGTAACAGACGACGATGACAATCCCGGCGGGACCTTGGAAAGCACTAACATTTCAGTAGCCCAGCACCCCTGGGTGGCTGCTTCTCCCTCCTTCTCCACGCCCCACCCTCCCGCCGCTCACCGTGATGGTGTATTAATCAAGAAGAACCCTGCTTCTTTTCTCCTCACCCCTCAACTTTCGGCAGCTCTGGGATTTGTATGGCAGCAGCGTAACCGTGGAGAGGCCGGGGTATCACAAACTTATGGATTTTGATAAGAGAGGAGGGAAAGGGGAGCTGGAGGAAGGTAAAAGGATGTCCAAGACAGGTGGAGGAAGGAGCAGTCATGGAAGTCGGAGCGCTGGAACCAACTCGGGAGTCTTAATGGTGGGTCCCAACTTCCGGGTCGGCAAGAAGATTGGATGCGGCAATTTCGGGGAGCTCCGTCTAGGTGAGAAGGGTCGTCTTCTGTCCTCGCTGTAACCGCTTGTGCAGGGCTTGCCCTGGCACCTGCCTCCCGCAGCGGGAGGCACTGGCCTGAGCTCCTGACCACCAGCACCTCGCTTCCTTCGCAGTTTCCTTTTCCTCAGCCCCTCATGCTGTGCCTGATGGTTCAAAGCCCAGCACAGCCCGTGGGACTGGCTGCAGAGGCATCTTCCATCCCCCTCCCATACCTGTCGCTCCTCGGGTCTGTGGGGGCGAGCGCCGCGCTTCAGTCCCGTCTGCTGGAGGTGGTGGTGGTGGCCCACACAGGCCTGGATGTCCCCCCCAGCCTGGGGACACTGGGTGCAGCTCGTTGTGTGCTCAGCAGATCTGGCCCCACCTGTGCCCAGGGTGCTGCCCTCCTGCTGCCCTCCTGCTGCCTCAGGAGAGCAGGAGTCTGGGGGGTGCAAACATCTGGGGAAGAGTCTCGGTGGTTTATCCCAGTGCTGAAACTGCTTGTTTTGGAGAATCTCCTCAAATTTTCTGCAGGAGCAAGAGAAAGGGCTGAATAAACCCCAAGCACCTTCCACAACCCTTCCCATTTTGAACCAAGTTCATCAAGAAACAGCTCAAGCAAACTCTGGTGTCGAGGGTGGGTCGGTTGCTCCCCTCCCGAGGACTTGATGTGCCCCTTCCAGCAGCCGTTCCCTCCTGGCAGTGCCGGGTGCCGCTGTGCCAGCCGCGCAGCCTCCACGGCTCCAGGAATGCGTCTCGGACGTGTTGCTGGAGCCTCTGCCAGGCCGAGCATTGGCCCTGGCCGCCAGGGCTTTGGGAAAGGGAAGAGCTGGTCCCCAGAACTAGTGGGGGCCTGAGACAGCCGCAGGCCTTGCTGCTCTGCGATATTTTAAGCAGCTTCATTTCAAACCAAGCTCTGAGCTAAGCCTGCAGTAAGTGCGGCCGTCTGAGCGTGCTGGACGCGTGTGGAAGGAGCGGGAGGTGGGCGGCTGTCAGGAGACACCCGCACCGAGGGTGGGGTGAGTTTACCCACCTCGCTGTGCCGCCGCTGTCTGTGGGCAGCTAATGGTGGCTCTTCCCAGCGTGACAGACTGGCTGGTGCCAGCCTAAACCGGCCTCTTCCTGAGCTCCCCGATGGGATCGCCGCTTAATTGCAGAGCTTGGGAAAACGCTCTTTAAAATCCAGCTGAGTGGTTCCTGCGTTCAGCAGCCGAGGGTCTGACTCTCAGGGTGTTGTGAAGAACTCAGATGCTTCCTCCACACCCAGGCTGGTGTTGTGGAGAGCTCTGATGACCCTTCCTCCAGACCTAGATACCGTGGCAGGAGAGCGATTTAGGGCTTTTGCTGCACCCACCGCTCCTTTCACTGCCCTCGGAGGATGGTGCCTCCCTGCAGAATGGCTGGGAGGGGCTGGACGGGGGACTCTGAGCTGTGCAGGGTCTGCCTGTGTCCTTCCACCTCCTCCACTCTCACCAGAGAGCATCCCACAGTGGGTATGTGTTTCTGAGTGAGCGATCTTCCACGGTTCTTCTCTGTGTCTGAGGCAGCTGAGGCAGCGGCCGTTGCTTTGTGTGGCGTTCTCAGCGCTGGGGGTCAGTGTGACCCCCTTGCCTTGGCCTCCTCCTCGCTTTTCGGGGACAATGCCAAGGTGGACACACATCTCACATGGATCTAAGGAGTGTCAGTCTGGGTTGCTTTAAGCAGAGCTGCTGCAGGGACCTGGGAGCAGTTGGGCTGGGTTTGCTGGTGGCTGAAGGGACAAGCAGCGAGCTCTCGCTCTGGGGCTCGGCAGCGGTCGATGCTCGCTGCCAGAGTTTGTCCTTGCCACCAGCAAGAGAAGCTTCGAGTCCCTTCACGTGGTTTCCCTGCCCTGTCCCACCCCGCTGTGCTCAGCCGTAAGGCCTCAGCGCCAGCTCTGATGGCAGCCGTGGAAGCCACAGCTCTGTGGCTTTTCTCCTAAAATCACATCTCCCTTCCTTAGGTGTGCCTCCGAGCTGCGTCAGGGCTCAGGAATGCTCTCGGGACTCCACAGCAACTGGGGATTCCTCCAGCTGCAGCTGGATGGCAGGGGACAGGACCAGAGGGATCCCGCTGGGAGGTGGTGGCATGAGCTGGGATGCTCCTCAGTTGTGGCTGGACACTCAGGTTTCCCCTGGGAGTGAGGGGTTTGGTCCTCGAGGCAGGCTGGCTGCAGGGACCAAAGCATAGCTCCATGTTTAAAAGCTTCCAAATCTTCTTTGGACTTTTTCCTTCTGTAAAAGAATCCAGGAGATCTTGCAGAAACATGCTGGGAGGTGATTCCTCCAGCTCCCAGCAGGGTGGGGCAGGGGGAGGAATGGAGGAAGATGAAGTTGTCTTCCTGACACCAGTAACACTTCACCCAGTTTCACCACTGCACCAAGATCGGTGCTGATCTGTCCTGGGTGCCTCAGCTCAACTGCCCCAGAGCTGAGGAACAATTTCTTCCCCACTGTCAAGGGTTGCCCAGGCCTGGCCCAGGCTGCCCAGGGCAGGGGTGGAGTCCCCCTGATCCCTGGAGGGGTTTCCAAGCCGTGGAGATGTGGTGCTGAGGGACACGGGGCAGTGGTGCCCTGGCAGTGCTGGGGGAACAGGTGGACTCCATGCTCTTGAAGGTCTCTTCCAACCAAAATGACTCAATGACCCTATGAGGGCAGCCCTGGGCAGCACCCGCTGCCTGCAGCCCCCTGAGCTCCCCCTGCCCGCCTCTGGGCCAGGGCTGGACACTGTCCTCTGAAGCACGAGGCAGGAGGAAGCTGGTGGCAGCAGGAGGTGACCGGAGTGTGGCTGGTGGCTCATGTGCCCTGGCACCAGGGCACAGCCGGGCCCTGGCACTGGGGTACAGCCAGGCAGTGGGAGCCTGCAGCCCACGGCCTCTGCCAGCTCCCTGCAGCCCTGGGAGCGAGGCCAGCACGTGCCGCTCAGCGAGGGTTGGTTGGAGCTGGCCCCTCTTAGCAGCTCCTCCATGGGGCTTTGGAGTGGGCTGAGCTGGGAGGAGAGGAAGAAGACCCAGCCATTAACCAGAAAAAAAGTAACCCCTCCCTCGCTAATGCCTCACACTTGATTTTCCTCGTGGTCTTTCAGAGCCTCATATAGGGGAATACCAAACTCTAAAATACCTTTTTTTTTCTCCTTGATGTTATTAAACCCCAGTGCTGCAGGAACTGTCATTGCTCTGACCCATGCAGGGATCTCCGGGCTGTGGTGCTTGTGGTGCTGGGCTGGTGCCCGGCCAGTGCCCGGCTGCTTTTGCACAGAGCTGGCTCATCCCTCACCCTTTGGTTGCGTCACCTGCGCACCGCAAACGCCAAACTGCCCTTGCCGGTGTCCGGGCACCGCTCGGTGCTGCTGCCGTGGCCGGCGCCGGAGTTTGGGAGCTGCTGGAGCGCGGGGGCTGCCGGCATGGCCCCTGCCGTGCTGTGCCCTGCACCGTGCCACGACCAAGGGCAGTGCCAGGCTGGGGGGGGACTGGCACAGGGGAAGCCACTTGGATGAGGATCAGTTTGGGAGCCCGGCGCAGAGCCCGGCTGCTCCCGGGGCTGCCGTGATGTGCAGGAGCAGCTGCCGGGCCCTGCGCTGCCAAATCTGCCTGATGGGGGTAGGGGAAATCCGTGTCCGGCCTTTAAGGGTGAAACAGGCCCCAGGTCTGGCAGCCTCCTCCGCTGGGTGCCTCTGGCTCAGCTCCGCTCAGGACGCGCCGCATTTTGCAGGTGCCGGCTGCTGAGCCCTGCCAGCACTGAGCAGGGCAAAGGCCTCTCTGCAAACGCAAATATTTGCAGTCTGCCGCCCATCTTGCCACTTTGCTCTTTTTTTCCTCCTTCCAAAAGCACCTTCTCTTGGCGAACGCCCCAGCGCTGCCTGCTCGGCTCCTCTCCCGGGGTGCCCCGTGGACCCCGACGTGTTGGAGGTGTTCAGGTTCTCAAGCGTTCGCTGTGGGGCGGCTGCGGGAGCTGCTCCCGGAGCTGGAGCGGGGAGTTCCCGGGGTGGGGGAAGGACCCCAGAGCCCTCCCTCCCTGCTCTTTCACTTTTTCTTTCCTGTTCTTTTTTATTCTCCTGATAGGCCAATTCTGCTCTTAGCACCTTTTTTTAATGGGGCAAGAGGAAGAGGATGGTGGTGGTTGGGCAGCAGCACCGGGCTGGGCGCCCTCAGCTCCCTTGACTTCTCTATCAGCCTTGTCCGAGCCCTCGAGCGTTACAGGAGGGGATGATCCGTGGGGGTTGCGAATGATTCAGACTCATTTCTCAGTCTGGGAGAGAGCTGCCAGCTCCCGGAGCGTTTCTGTGCATAGCTTTCGGTGCCAGCCAGCCGTGGGCAGCTGGTGTGGTAGGGACAGGACAGATGCCACCTCACGAGGACAGGGTTGACTTCTCCAAGCGCAGCCCTGCTGGGGATGCTCCTGCCTCCTGCCCTTGCCCTCCCTTTGCATCTCTGACGGAGTGGCACAAATCCTGCCGGGGGGGGGGCAGGGGTTGCTTCAGACCCAGCCTAACCTCAGGGGGAGTTTTCTGGTAGCCTGATACTGCCCTGAAAGCAGCAGCAAATTTTTTTACTAAACTCGACAGCCCTGAGGCCAGGGAGCACATGGGGACCCTCTGCCATCATCGCAGGCAGGATTGTACCCGCCCCTGCACCCAGCCAAGGCACGGAGCTGTTGTGCTCTCCCCTGAGATTGTTTACAAACCACAGAGGTGCTGGTGCATGGAAGATAAGCTGCCTGCAGGCGCTTCTCCTCCTGATGGCTTAGAATTATCGTATTGTTTTGGTTGGGAGAGACCTTTCAGATCATCAAGTCCAACCCTTCCCCCAGCACTGCCAGGGCACCACTGCCCCGTGTCCCTCAGCACCACATCTCCACGGCTTGGAAACCCCTCCAGGGATCAGGGGGACTCCACCCCTGCCCTGGGCAGCCTGGGACACGCCTGGGCAACCCTTGTAGGGAAGAAATTGTTCCTCAGCTCCAACCTAAACCTCCTCTGGTGCAACTCGAGGCTGGTTCCTCTTGTCCTGTTGCTTGTTCCTTGGGAGCAGAGCCCGACCCCCCCTGGCTCCAACCTCCTGTCAGGGAGTGTTTCTCTCCCTGTTATGTCGCGGGGAGGTGACTGCCCACGGCAGGAGCAAAGGAGCTGCACTGAGGTCCCTTGAGATTTCAGTTCTTCCCTGCCCCAGCCAAGTTCCCAATGAGTTGAGGGTTTCCTCGAGCTCTCTGGAGCTGTGCACAGGTCTGAGGGATGGCCCAGCTCCTCCTGAGGAGATGTCAGTCTATGATGGGCCAAAACCCCGGAGTCTACAATATCCTTGTGTTAACCAGACATTCCTCTCCTCAAATCACCTGCTCTGCGAAGGGTTTTGGTTTTGCAGAGGGAGGAGATGCAGTGAGGAGGTCCCTGGGATGGGAGAGGGTCAGGAAGGCAGCAGGACCGAGCCCCTCCTGGGCTGCAGAGCCTGTCCCTGGGTGGAGCTGCTCCATTAATATCTCCCATTCATCCCTCTTCCCGTAATCCTGCCGCCGACTCTGGCGCTCAGCAGCTGGCTCTGATGTCACCCGGCGAGGATTTATTGCTGCTTCAGGTGGAGAGCAGCAGTCAGAGCAGATGAAATCTTATGCCAGGAGGAGCTTGTTCCCTGAGCAAATTGCTTGGAGAAAATCCGAGGAGACAGATGCAGCTCCATCAGATCCGCACACGCCAGCCGCGGGATCGCGTGTCTGCTGGCTCTGCTGCGACAGGGGAACCTGCTGCCGTTAACTCTCCTCTCCCCGGCATCCTGCAGCACTCGGGCAGCAGGGACATGGGTATTTCTGCAAACTTCTTTCATCAGGAGCAATTTGTTTGGGGGGAGGGTGTTGGAGCCTGGCCCAGGCTGCCCAGAGAGGTTGTGGAGTCTCCTTGTGTGCAGAGATTCCAAGCGCGCCTGGACACTGCGATGCTGGGCCCCCTGCTCGGGGGGACCCTGCTGGAGCAGGGGGGTGGCACCAGAGCAGCTCCAGAGGTTCCTGCCAACCCCACCATTCTCTTACTCTGTGATTCATCTTTGCCTTTATGGGCCTGGTTGTACTGATGCTTCCCAGGTCTAACACCTTCCTCACGCCTTCCGGCTCTCTGGGGTGAGCAGGGGATGTGCAGGCGCCGCTAGTTCAACTTTGCTGCATTTGGAAACTCCCAGGAAGGTGCTGAGCTCTCTTGGCAGTCACTGATGGGGTTTTGAGTTGGCACAGCCGCCCCGTCACCTCTCCTGGGCACCCAGAGGCAGTCGTCTGGCCCTCCCTGCAGCACACTGGGGCCTTCAGCTCCTCCTTGTATCGCCTGGGCCGGGCTGTGGGTCTGCTCCTGGCTTCCCCTGCACCCTCGGTGGGGTGGGAACATCCCGAAGGATGAGACTGAGCGACACGGGTGTGCACAGACACAGAGGCACGGGTGTGCCATGCCCAGGAGTGACCCCAGCCTTGGGGAAGCAAGTTCCACCTACCTGCTGTGGCTCCAAACCCCTGCCAGCCGCTGCACCTCAAGCTGCCCCAGCGCTCGTGAGGGTCCTTCCTCCTCACCACCCTCTGTGCCATCCCACAGCATCCCCCGACTCTGGACAGCCCCCCAGAGCAGGGCTGAGAGGAACCACATCTCAGCCTTGTTCCTGCCTCCCTGCAGGGCTGGGCTGGGACACTCTCCCCTCCCAGTAGACTTGGCTCTGCCTCCCCCAGCCCAACGGAATCCACATATTCCATCCGGGGGTAATTAACAGGCGTGTTGCAACTCCCCACGGTGGGTTCCTGCTGCCGCTCGCGCCTCCAGGTCTGTGTGTGCTGTGGGAGCTGCTGAACCTGCTCTGGACACGGTGCAGCACGGGAGCCCTCGGGGCAGGGGTGATGAGGGGGGTGCCACCAAGGCTTCCTCGCTCACTTGGCTTTTTTGTGCCTCTCCCTGCAGGAAAGAACCTCTACACCAACGAATACGTAGCTATCAAATTGGTGAGTCCTTCCCAGCATGGTCTCGGGGTGGGGGGGGATGTTCTGGCCGCCCTCCCCAGGCTGTCAAGCCGAGCAGGCTGTGCTGGGTGCTGGGCGCACAGGGAGCTGCGCTCGCTGCCAGGGATTGAGGGCAGGTGAAGCACCGCGTTGGTGCGGTGGGCTGAGCAGGGCGCTGGTTCTTTGCTTCTCCAGACCCTCCCTGCGGCCTGTGCTGTGCTCGGCCGGTGCCAGCGGCTGAGGGAGGTCCCCACTGATACCTGCTCCCATTAACACCCACCCCAGCACCCGGATCTCTCTGGAGGGGGCGGATCTGGCTCCCATATGAGCTGCTTTTCCTCTCTTCGCCCCCTGAGGCTTCATCTCCATTTTATCCCACCCCCAAACGCTCGGTCCAGCTGCCGCCAGCATGTGAAGGAGGTGACACCCAGACCTCCCGAACACCCTGCTCCCTCCAGCAACCTTCATGTTCTCCTTCTCTCTTCCAAGGAACCCATCAAATCGCGGGCCCCTCAGCTGCACCTGGAGTACCGGTTCTACAAACAGCTCGGCAATGCAGGTACGGGGCCGGGCTGGGCTGCCGGGGGGGTTGGGAGGGGGAACCTGCCCATAAATGTGACTCTGCAACTTCGCTCCCCAGCCTGAGCAGCTCCTGCCCATCTGCTCGCCTGGGAGAGGCCGATTTTCCACAGAGCCGCATCTAATCTTTGATCCCTTTTTATTTAGTTCTTTCCCCACCGCCACCAGCACCGCCCCCGCAGCGGAGCTGGGGACGCAGATGGAGCTGCCTCCTTCGCCCTGCTGCCGAGAGCAGAGCCTGCGGCGCCAGGGAGGGCGGCGCGGGGACATCCCCCTATCTGCAGCCCCCTGCCCCAGCTCCGTGGCTGTGGCAGCAGCTCCGTGTCCTGCTCCATCCCGCCGCAGCCCCTGACAGCCCCTGCGCCCTCTCTTGCAGAAGGAATTCCTCAGGTTTACTACTTTGGCCCCTGCGGGAAGTACAATGCCATGGTGTTGGAGCTGCTGGGACCCAGCCTAGAAGATCTCTTTGATCTGTGTGATCGGACCTTCACGCTCAAGACCGTCCTGATGATCGCGATCCAGCTGGTGAGCACAGGCCTCCAGCTCACTGCGGCTCCGCGCCCCGGGGAGCGGGGTGACGCGTGGGCACCGCGGTCACAGCGCAGGGACCCTGCAGGGAAGGGAAAGGGAGGGGATGGAGGGGGAGCCGGCACCCCGCAGGCTGCAGGAGACACTGTGGGTGCCTCCCAGCCCACCTCCTGCCACACCTCACCCTGACCTAAGAGAGTCTCCCTCAGCCTCACACAGCCCCTCTCTGGGCCCAGTGAGTGTCCCTCACTGTGTGTCCAAAATGTGATTACGAGGGTCCAGAAGGACCTGGACAGGCTGGAGAAATGACTCTGTGTGAACCTCATGAGGTTCAACCAGGCCAAGGGCAAGGTCCTGCCTCTGGGTTGGAGCAAATCCTGGTATCAGCCCAGGCTGGGGGAGAAGTGATGGAGAGAGTCCTGAAGAGAAGGACTGGGGGGTCCTGGGGGGAGAAGCTGGAGATGAGCTGGCCCTGTGCCCTCACAGCCCAGCAGCCCCTGACCCCCTGGGCTGATCCCCAGCAGCGTGGGCAGCAGGGCCAGGGGTTGGGGGATCCTGCCCCTCTGCTGCCAGGGCTCTGGGGAGCCCCCCCTGCAGGGCTGGGCCCAGCTCTGGAGGCCTCAGCCCAGCAGAGACAGGGACCTGGTGGAGCGGGGCCAGAGGAGGCCCCAGCGATGCTGGGAGGGCTGGAACCCCTCTGCTGGGAGGCCAGGCTGGGAGAGCTGGGGGGGT
The DNA here is from genome assembly GCA_013389965.1 of Todus mexicanus. Classification (NCBI taxonomy): domain Eukaryota; kingdom Metazoa; phylum Chordata; class Aves; order Coraciiformes; family Todidae; genus Todus; species Todus mexicanus. The sequence continues at coordinate 14,039 of WEIS01076781.1, read as the reverse complement.
TCAGCCTGGAGAAGAGAAGGCTCCGCGCAGACCTTCTGGGGGCCTTGCAGGGCTTCAAGGGGCCTGGCAGAAAGATGGGGACAGACTTGGGAGCAGGGCCTGTGGGGACAAGACAAGGGGGGATGGGTTGGAACTGCAAGAGGGAGATTTAGACTAGATAAGGTATTGAGAGCCTGGCCCAGGTTGCCCCGAGAGGTGGTGGCTGCCCCATCCCTGTCCCCATTGCAGGGGAGGTTGTTGGGGGCTCTGAGCAACCTGCTCTAGTTGCAGATGGCCCTGCTCCCTGCAGGGGGGTTGGACTGGATGAGCTTCAAAGATCCTTCCCACGCAAATCAGCCTGGGATTCTCTGTGGCCAGACTGAGGTTGTCTCTGAGGGCTGGAGGACCTCTCATGCCCGTCCTTTCAACCCCGAGTGACGTGCAGGCGGAGGGATGAGGCAATGGGAGCAGAGTCAGGCCCAGGGGAGGAGGGTACAGGACACACGGTGGTTCTGTGCCGTGGTGCTGACGCCTCCTCCTGCCCCCAGATCACGCGGATGGAGTATGTCCACACCAAAAGCCTGATCTACAGAGACGTCAAGCCAGAGAACTTCCTGGTGGGGCGGCCGGGCAGCAAGCGGCAGCACACCATCCACATCATCGATTTTGGCCTGGCCAAAGAGTATATTGACCCCGAGACCAAAAAACACATCCCCTACCGAGAGCACAAGAGCCTGACAGGGACAGCGCGCTACATGAGCATCAACACCCACCTCGGGAAAGGTGCGTGCGGCCGCGCCCGGCTCTGGCCACGCTGACAGGGAAGGGGGGCTGTGGGTGCCGGCACCCCCTGATGGAGCCGGAGCTGGGGACAAGCCGCCTCCTGCTCCTCAGCCCAGGGTGGTGGCAGGGGACACGGGCGGGGACAGGGCCGGGGGCTGCAGTGGGAACGTCACCACGGTTTTTTTCTCTCCGTGCAGAGCAAAGCCGCAGGGATGACCTGGAAGCGTTAGGGCACATGTTTATGTACTTCCTCCGCGGGAGCCTCCCTTGGCAAGGCCTCAAGGTAAGCGCCAGCAGCTCCCACTGGCTCTGGGCACGGCTGCCCCGTGGGCCTGGCACCGGCAGCATCAGGGAGGTGGGGAAGCTTTGGCCCCCGGGGTGTTGGAGGGTTGGGACCGTGCCTGACGCAGGGTTGTTGCTCTGAGCTCAGTGCCAGGCCCTTGCGATGCTGAGCGCCTGTAGGTGTCCCTCCGCTTTGCTGCTCTCACAGTGGCTGTGCTGGCGCCACGCTCCCCCGTGCTGATCCCCCAGACCTGCCCTGCGTGGGGGGATCCCCTGGGAACGAGCTCTCCTTGTTACCTGGAAAAGGGGCACCAAGAAACCATCCGTGGTGTGACGGCCCCCAGTGCTTTCCCGCTCCGGGGCTGTGCCTCACGCTGACCTGCTCCTTGTCTCTGCCAGGCTGACACGCTAAAGGAGAGGTACCAGAAGATCGGCGACACCAAAAGAGCCACTCCGGTGGAGGTGCTCTGTGAGAACTTCCCAGGTGAGGGCACCTGCCTGGCCCGGCCCCAGCCCCAGCCTGGCCCCAGAGCCCCCTGCCCTGGCCCCGCGTCCCCCTGCCCCAGCTGAGCCCCCCCTGTCCCCGCAGAGGAGATGGCCACGTACCTGCGCTACGTGCGGCGGCTGGATTTCTTCGAGAAGCCCGACTACGACTACCTGAGGAAGCTCTTCACAGACTTGTTCGAGAGGAACGGTTACGTGTTCGACTACGAATACGACTGGGCAGGGAAACCGCTGGTGAGTGGCGCGGGGCGAGTGGCGGCGGGCGGGGGGTGCCCGAGAGATCGGCTCCACCGCTCCTCACCGGACTCCAGCAGCCAGCTCCGAGCTGGGGCTGTTGTGCCGAGGAGTTAAAGCTGTGGCAGAGCCATCGGAGGCTCCGGGCGCTGCGGGGAGCCCAGCAGTGGAGCTGGCACCTCGCTCGCTGCCGTGGGCACCCCACAGGGCTCGCTGCAGCCGCCCGCCAAGTGTGGAGCTGCTGGGGCTGGGATCAGGCCGCGGTTCTGGGGTGTCGTGCGGGGTTGGGGGGCGCGGGGCTGCGGGGGGGCTGCAGTGCCGTGGCTGATGTTGTCCTTGTGTCCCCAGCCCACCCCCATCGGCACGATGCACAGCGAGGTGCAGGTGCAGCCGCCGAACAGAGACAAAGCACAGCCACACACCAAACACCAGGTGAGAGCGGCGCTGCCCCGGCCGGGGCACGGGATGTGCTCAGGCTTCTGCTCCACTGAGCCCAGCAGGGCTGGATAGAGGCAGGGACTGGGGCATCCTTTTTCCCCAGTGCTGTCCCAGGAAGGGCAGGCCTGGCTCTGTGGCTCACACGGGGACCAGGGCAGTGTCCCTGGGGCCTGAGGGAAGCAGGAGGAGCGGCCGTGGGAGGCTGCAGCACGATGGGGAAGCGCCAGGCCGGCATGCTGCAGGGTTTGGTGCTGGCCGGTGGCTGTGGGCACGGCACAGGCTAAGCCACCACAATGTCCCTGGTGCTGTGTGCCCGTGGGGACAACTCACTGCTCTGCTCCTTGTGCCACTTCCATCAGTGGCATGGGGACACGGGCCGAGCCGTCTGGGCCTCAGGGGGCACTCGTGGGCCAGCTTGGCAGCGTGTGGCTGGCGAGAGGGTCTGGCTTTGCCCTGGGTACTGGCCGGGCACACGGGGCCGAGCTGGGAGCAGCTCTGGAGGAGGTGGGCAGAGCAGTGCAGGCAGATCCCTGCCCGGGGCACTGCGGGGCTGTGGTGCCACAGCCTGGGCTGCTCTGCCGCAGGACACGGGGCTTTGGGACTGCCGCCGTCAGGGGCAAACCTGAGGCGTGTCCCTGGCTGTCCCGTACAGAGCCTCGGCCTCTGGCCCTCAGCCTCAGCAGGGCGCAGAGCCCCTGCAAACGGGCTGGAGCCGAGGGTGCAGCACCCACAGCTCAGCCCAGCAGTGCCCGCGGCTGCTCCTGGCCAAGCGCAGGGAGCCTGGGACAGCCCTGGCAGCGCTTCCTTAGGGAAACGGCGACATCCACAAAGCGCTTCTGGCTCGTTCCTGGCAGCTCGTTCCCAGCCAGGTCTGCTCTCTGCCTCCAGCATCTGAGCAGCGCCGTGTCCGCTGCCCCTTCTCGAGAGCAGTGGGGAAAGAAAGGCACGAACTCTCATGGCACAGCCTGGGGCTGCAGGGACCCTCAGGAGCCGTGGGGCTGTGCCACACTGACTGTGCCGAGGCTCTGGCAGCAGGGCGCTCCCCCCAGGCCGCCCCTCCAAGATCTGCGTCGGCCTTGGGACGTTGCACTCACCGGAGAGCAGCCGGCGGCGTGGCCGTGGCGTGGCCGTGGCTCCCCAGCCCGCTCCAAACCGCAGCCACCGGCCCCGTGCGGGGCTGGCCGTGCTCCGGGGGTGCTCCGAGTGGAGCCCAGTGCCGGGGGCTGCGTGTGCCTAGCAGGGGGGACACAGACTCACGG
>WEIS01076780.1:21535-37573 GCA_013389965.1 Todus mexicanus | reverse complement strand
GTGCTATGTAAGTATTGGCAATGGCAGAAAACTACTCATTAGGCATTTAAGGTAAGCAGGTAAATAATATAATAGACCAAGAAGCTCTGACCTCCAGCTGTTGATGCAGTGAGGCCTGATGTACATCAGTAGGAAAGCTGCTGAGAAGCACTCTGCTTTCTGAATGGACTGGACATCTGAAAGAGGAAATCCTGTCTTCTGGATATCAAGATATATTTTATGTTTTTTCTTCTCTGAATAGTACTGGCCACCGATCACATGCAACAAGCCCAGTGAGCCAGTACTAGAGAACAAACATTCTGACACAAGGTGGCCTTTTTGTGACAATTCTTGTTTCCCAGCTCTTCCATCGATGAGAGCTCCAGCTCTGTCACAGCGCAGGATTTCGTTCCTGCTGATGTTGAGGAGAGTTAGAAGAGGCACTGCTGTTTATCCTGTGTGTTTCACCAGTGTGATTTCTGGAGTCACCTTTTGCAAGTGACTTGCACACTCCACGCTACTTAAGCATCCTGCTTTATCTGCTTGGCTTTGCTGGGGACTGTGGTACCTCTGTGCAGGGGTACTACTGCTGCTGTAGCTGTCAGCAACTGTTGTACTGTCTGTCTTGCTCTGGAAGAGCTGTGTGCTCACATCACCGGACGTAAAAACTTCTGTACTGATTGTCTGGTGGAAGGCAGCAATGGCTGGATCACACTTATTATCTAAAATTTGTTTAGGTTTTCATGAGAGTTACTGGAAGAGTCTGCAGTGAGAAACATCATTTGGGAAAGAGTACTACCGTAAAAAACCTGGGGAAAATTAGGTGGAGCTGTCTTGTATAACCCAGTTTTATATGGATTCAATTGACATGTGTGAGCCCTCTCAAATCGGCCTTTGAATGTATGCTGCTTTTGTGGACATGGGTCCAAGTGCCTTTCCTGTGGCAGCAGTAGCAGATTATGGTACAGTCACACCTCCAGGTATGGCATGGGGCAGAGGCAAGGAGCTGAAAGTGTACACCTGCAAGCTAGCATAGTGTTAACATCTCTGGAACAGTCGTACCCTGTGGTACTGTTCATCTCCATTTCACTGGTTTGTGTGAGTCAGAGGAAAACAAATGACTGAGAAACTATGTTTGTCGTCACTTTGTTTGCTGGGATGCCTGCAATCTATAAATCCTGTTAGAAATCTGTATTCTGTGTGGCCTCCTTTTAAAGTCTGCTTTCTTAGAAAATGTGTTTTATTGAGCAGCAGGTCAACCTTAATAAGGTCTTGTTGGTGCTTGTTTACTGTGTGTTCAGTGGGTAATCTGTGGTAGTGCCTTGGTTTATAATTCTTTGATACTTCCGTCTTCCTGTCACCAAAGCATGCTAGTGTTACTTGGCTGAAAAGGGTTGGCTATGGTAGGTTTGGCCCCACTATTTTGAAGAGGTGTCACCCAGTTTTAGGTGGGGAAGTTCATGTACTGATAGCAATATAGCTCTGGCAGGCCCCATGCTGCTGTAACTAGGCACTAACTAATACACGCTACGATGGAGCCAGCTGTTCTTAGCTGGAAGTATATCCCATGGAGCTGGGAGCTAGGGTAGGGACACTCTGCAGCATGGACCTCTCCTGCAGATGAAATGCTTTTGCTTATGAACCTCAAACCTGAGGACCTGAAATGGTTTCCTGCTTAGAAGGCTGGGTTCCTGGCTATTTTGAATCTTGACCATCTTTGAAAATGGACTGTTTGGTACCTTTGAGGTTTAGGAAGTTCACTGAACTCATCTCTTAAGTAAATTTTGTAATGCCACTGCAAAGCTCCTTGGACATGCAGAGTTCTCTGGTAGGAATGTGAAGTTGTTGAATGGTGGCTTATGCTAATTTTTGTTGTTCCATAATTTCTAGAGAATTAGCCTTGTGCTTCCTGTTGTTTGCATCTTCAGGGTTAAGTTATTTGTCTGGCACGTTTTGGAGCTGATTCTGAAAGCTCTAGACAGGGAAAGGAGGCAGGGCCAGCTGGAACAGAGCGTACAGGAGAGGCCTTAACAAACTGTCAGTACCTTGGAAGGCAAAAGCTCTCTGGTGCCAGATCTCTCAGATTTATTATATATAATGTAGTTATGACCTGTTGGAAAAATCTGCTGCCTTCATAGCATCTGGGTGGAAGGAAACACACAGCATGCATATGCCCTTCCTTGCACAGTGCCCTTGCATCTATGATAAGGGATATCATGTTCAAGCAAGAAAATTGGGTTCTGATCATAGCTGATGTCTGTTAATACCTTTATTTCTCTGAAAACTATTATTTCCAACAGCCCCTGCTACCATTGTAAAGGAGAGGATTCTCATTTACCCGCTTTGCAGAAAAATGACTAAAAGCTGGTACACAGTCACTCCAGCTCTGCTGAGGACTTTTTTCACCTGCTGCTGTGCAGGGTTGTAAGTAGAAGTTCTTGGTAATCATTGAGTGAACAAATCAGGTCTGTGAGAACAGTAATTGATGTCTTCAAGGTTAGAGTTTAGAGGGTTAGTCCTCATGGATGACCCAAGCATGGATCTTGTTTTATTTGGCCAGACCCTCTGTCTGCTGGAAAATACAAACATGCCTGTGTATGTGATTTTTAAAAATTACTATAGGGGCATTTGGTGTTGACCCTTGTATTTAGACAGCCTAGCGTTCTCCATACAAAAATTGTGACCTTTTGCTAAGGAGCTCTTAAAACTTCAATTGTTTGCAGTAGGCTGTTGACATTTGGTAGGGGAAGCACCATCAGAGAACAAAGTGCCTTTTTATGTTCCACTAAATTAGATTCAGCTTTGAAGGAGATATAAACTGTTAAAATGGACTAGTTCTTTTTTCTTGCTTTCATTGTTCAGGAAAATTCTGGCACACTCCCAAAAAAACGTGCCTCCAGTGCTGGACCTGCTGTAACGGTTGCAGCAGTGAGGACAAGAACCGTGGTGTTAGGAGCTGCCAGAGCAGCTGTGGCAACGGCCGCAGCGGTGTTGAAGAGCCCAGTGCACATCCTCCTGTCTCACGGCCATGCTGTTTTCTCCAGGGAATTTCACAGAGCAGGAAACCCCTGCTTAGTAAACTTCTGTTCATCAGTTAGCCCCTGTTGTCTCTGTTCTTTCTTTCCCAAGCAGGTCCTTCCCTGCTGTCTCTTCAAACACTCACAACTCCTAGGTAGAAAAAAGATTGGGGTAGTTTGCATAGGTGAATGTAGGCCATAGCAGTACACATGAAGCGTGTGCTCGCTGCAACCACAGGATTTGGTGATCTTTACTCTGTCATCTAGGAAACAATATACCTCCATCATCTACAAGGCAGGGAAGCAGTCCTGCCACCTCTCGTGGAGCTAGGTCACGCCACTCGCATTCGGCATTACTGCCAGGTTTTGGACAGCAAACAAGACATTAAACACTCAGGAGAGGATTTCCTGTTGGTGTGGAAACCGTGCATGGGGAGCTCAGCCCAACGGGGCTGGCAGGCAGCGCTGGCAGTCATACCCGAGGATCCAGGCCCAGCTGGGTGTGGAGAAAGGCGAAGATGGCACAGCATAATTGTGCACCAGACGTTGCACAGTTTGTTCTCTTTCAAGATGATTCTAATGAGGTAGAAAGTGGTGATTTTTTTGATGGCTTTGAAGATCCTGAAAATAATGTTGGCATTTGCATTTATTGAGAGCCCGGCTGTTTCAGCGTGTGTGGCAAGGCTTGGGCGCTGAGCTGTTCTGACAGGGACAGATCCTGCTCTCAGTCAGGGTGTGCTACTTTCCACTCCCTTTTCCTTCTCAGAGCCCTACTGCTCACCTGACCCTTTGAGCCACTTCAGTAAATCATCAAAAACTTTGTATTTATTCCTTTTGTTGGACTAGCTTTTTTGCAGGATTGATGATCTTTATCAGTTTATCTACACGTTAGACTGAAAACTGGGACCGGCTTTAGAAAGCTGGTGAGACCAGACAAGGAAGGACAAGGGAGCAGGGGCAGCCCTTCAGCAACCAGGAGCTGTTAAATTGATTCAACCCTTGTCGTGTAACGACACTGAAATAGTCTACCAAGAAAGCGATCATGACTGATTTCTTTCATGGCAGTGCCCAAGCCATATGCAACAAAGACAACAAAAAGCAATCAACAGCTAATCTCCTTTACAGACAAACCCACACCAAGCACAGGATAGAAATAGAAAATGTATTTTAGCTGTGATTGGCACAGCAGCGGTCAAAAGAGGATCCAGCGTGGATGAAGCCTAAGCTGTTGAGATGTTGAGGTTTCAAGGAAGATGCACATTTACATTAGCATTATTCAAACTTTGCATAACATAGGATATTGTGAATTCAATTGTTCTTGGGATGAATAGAAGATCAAGTATTGTCCTTAAACAATAGAACACTAAAAACAACATCTGTGAAACAACATTTCTGAAAGAATGCAACCATCTTCATTTTAAGAATGGTGAATGGAAGCAGGCAGAAACCATAGCTAAAATTGTTGGAAGCATTTTACTTGCTTAAAGACAGTTGTGGAGTACTTGTTCAAGGGACTTTTTATTGCTTTACATATTTAGAGCTTCTCCTCAGCCATCAGGGCTCACTGTTGTAAACATTCTATGTTTGCAAATCTGGCCACAAGTCTTTCAAGCAGGGTACCCACAAAATGAGCGTTATACTCATTTGATTCCAAATTGAAATGTTAATTAAAAAAAGGGACAGATGTTATATTAGGAGCACCATGGCAAAGTGGGGAGTGTCCCAATGCCTGGAGGCTGTGTTCATCCTTTCCTAACTGTAAAACCATTATTTCTCTGTTGGCAAGTCCTTTATTTGCCACCACCTTTAAATCTTCTGCAAGCAGTGAGATCAAAACCATGTTGACGGAAGCTTTCATAAACAATGGCACAGGAAAAACACTCAAATAGAGCATTTGTCTGAGTGCAGTATGCGTCTCTAGAATGAAGAGTTCTCTGTATATGTATGCTGCTGAAAATGAGATCTTAGACCTGCCTTTCTGGAGAGCAGACCTCCAGTTTGGATGTACGACACTGACTCTTGTAGAGGACGGAGCATCGCAGGGCTCTGTTGAAGTGGTGATGCTTTTACCTATAGGTCACTGGTTTGAATCTGTCCAGTTCAATAAAAATGTTTTAATATGTTCTAAGGTGAAGAGTGTGATCTGTATATGGTTCCACAGAGTGTGGTAAATCTCCTTTCTATCTTGTAGCTCTCCTTTTCCGTTTTTTGCTTTGTGCTGAGCAGGGAGCTCTTTGGAACCAATTGAAACAGTGCAGAGCAGTGGGGATCCGCTCTCCTTGGGTTCTCCAGGTTGAGGCAGAGGTCAGAATTCTATCATGTGATAAACCTGCAGTATGTTATCGACAGCCTGCTATGTCTCACAGGTTAAATGATATTTTTCTGAAAAACAGACTGTTGGGAGTTGGCTGTTTTCATGGTTTCTGTATCTGCCATCAATTCTTTTGAAGGCTTGGAGTTTTGGAAACAAAAGGGAGGGGATGGAAAGGAGATTCAGAGTTTGGAATCCCTGAGGTTGGGAGCCTTGTGTGACTATCTACTCCTGAGAAACAACATCACTGTTAAGTTCCTCCTTGTGATAATCACTTTTAGGAGGAAGATGAAATGTTGTTAGATGTCTGAGATGAAACCATATAACCATGTCTTAGATGAGATAGTAGAGGGAAGAAAGAGTTGTTCAGCTTAAAAAGGGGAAACGAAAAGCCACCTCAAATCCTTAAAACTCTTCTGGAGATTGTATTTCTTCCTTTAGACTTATGTGAGAAAACCTGGGGCCTGTGACCAAGAGGATCCATGTGTCCTAACCCGAGAGAACTGGGTCGCATCACTGGCATTTTTATGCCGTTACCTGTATGCTAGGAATGGAAGTATTCTCACCTCCCTTCGTGCACTAAGCCAGCCCCCAAAAGGTAGGAAAAACACATTGCCAGAAATAATTTATTTTTTTTTCCCCTTGTCTCTCTACAGCAATTCGGCAAAATCCTTGATGTAGAGATAATCTTTAATGAGCGTGGCTCGAAGGTAAGTTCTGTTTCTGTACCCGCTTCTCCTGTTTTGATTGCAGAGTAAAAGGCAGTTCATTGCCTAAAGAATATACTCTGTAGAGATCAGCAGGAATTAGTGCGATGGGGGAAGGGAAAAGCTATTCTGGGGACTGTCTCCTGTTCCCTCTGTCTCCAGACACTGACAGTGGACATTTCTGGGCAGCATGTACACATGCTCCTAGAAATTCCTGTCTGTAATGTGGGGTCAGGGTCCCCAGCCTTTGGACAAACAGGGAGTCAGTCACTTGAGCCTTCACGCCAGCCCGTTCCCATTGCACTACCAACGGATGCCCTGTGGGGAAGGCAGAATAAGGTAAAACAGCTTTGTGTGGTGGGAGACTGTAAGAGAAAGCCTAACCCCCCCACCTTCCCAATGACATTTTCATTGAATTAAAATACTTCTATAGAAAAACTGACATATCTCATATGTGAAAGGATTTTATTTACTCTGTTTTGCAGACTTACTCGGCACTTCCGAGATACTGACCTTTCATGTTTGAGATATTTCATGCCTAAGTATCCTCATGGCACTTGCCCTGCCCCATGTGGACCTCTCCCCACTGAATTTGCATTCACACACCTATTTTCATCCTACAGATATATTAAAAGGGAAGTTTTTGTGGAGGGTTAATGGTAATTTATTTCTCTGGAGACAAGATTTCAAATGTTGCTCAGGTCAGCTGCAGAGAGATTCAGTGCTCTTTGTCCTAATTGGCAATTGGTTCTCATCACGTAACCAGTATCACCACAATGACAAATTGCTGTGATTCTCTCTCTGCCCAGGAGGTTCAGCACTGGAATAGCAGGGAGTTTTGCAGGTCAGGAGCGAGGTGCATTGCCAAAGCTCTATGGGGGAAGCTTGCACAGTGCATGTCTATACTCTGCTTGACTTAATCAATGCTAAGATTCCCATTTTCAATTAAAACAAAGTTTCCCTCCTCCCCCCACACACGTGTGTGCACATGTGTGCATGCACACAAGAGATTTCGAAGTTGCAACTCAGCTAAGCAGTTTTGTTTTCGAGTCTATGCCTTTCGCTTGGATTTGAGGTTCACAGGTGGCCTCTTTGCTTCAACATATATTCCTGGGTACGTTCATGTTCAGAGCCCTCTGCAAATTTCCACCCATGTTGCCCAAGATGCATTCTGAAATTCTTCAGTCTCTGTATTAGCTGGAAACCAGAAAGCAGTTGATCTGTATACAAAAGAAATGAGTGTTAGCCCTTTCCCCATCCTTTGTTTGTGCTTAATATGTTTTATTTTTGAATATTTTTTTTTTAATAAGACAGTCTAAACAAGTAAATGTCTATATGGCTTAGTTAGAGAGTTTTACTTCCCTGTGTGGATAAAAATCTATATGCTTTACCAAAACAAACGGCTATACTGAATTTGTAAATATTTATTCTGCTCTCTGCTGTTCTTCTGATATTTATAAGCCAGAGCTATCTGTGAATTAGTCTTGATTTTAGTCATTTCTATTTGGCTTTGGGAATAGCCTCTGGCCTCTATCAAATCCCTACTTGTTTGGGTGTAATTGCAAAAGAAAGAGCAAAAATAACTGGCCTGGCAAAGTGGTGAGCTCTGTCCTTCATCACCCAGTGCCTATGCTTTCCAGAACAGTGTCTTCCTCTCCAAACATGAACTTCACTCACTCTCTTCCATCCATACAGCCCTATACTAAATGCCCAGGGGCTGCTCTTTCCCTTCTAGGCAACACTAACATTGGAGGCTTTTTGTGAAGACTTGATTTATGACTATGTACCTTCCTATGCAGTTTTTAAAGCCTAAAGCTTCTGGTTTTCAGTTAAAACAAAAGTTATTACTGAAGAGTTGCTTGATGAATTTTATCCTGAACCCTTAATAAATATAAGAAAAAAAGAAAGTGATCCAAAGAGATATTCTTCCAGTCCTTGACCATGCAGTTTTCTGCTGCTTTTTTTGTCATCCTACAGCAAAAAGTGGTTGCAAAACTGATAGCCTGTATGAGGGATGGGACAGAATCTGAACAGAGAAAGAGAACACCCAAAGAGTAATTTTGTAGTATCTTTGCATCCTTCTCTACCCAAAATAATTCCTCTTTTAAAAAGAATGCAAGATTATTCCTGCTTAACATGAAAATGGGAGGCCCCAGTGTTTGAGTGGGGTGTAGCTGCACGAAGCACCTGGTATTCACATAGCGATGGAAAATCAGCAGTTTGGTGATCTGATGGTGAAGCAAAGGAAATGGATCTTTCTGGAGGCCACTCACTCACTCTTGGGTTCTTCCTCCACCTTAGGAAAGAAAAAAATCTGAATGCATTTTCCTGCCCTGTGGTTTCCATTCTAATCTAATGATATGAAACCTCTCTCTCTTCTTCTCCTCCTCCTCTCTCTTGGGTATCCGAAAGCAGATGCTCCTGCTGCCTGCCTTGTGCTGTGTTCTCAATGCTCCCTTCCCTTCCCCGGGTTCCTAAGGGTTTTAGAGTTTTGTGTATATGTTTTGTAAATATTTTAAAGGTACAGTGGTAAATCCCAAACTGCCCTGGGTTCGCCCCCACCCAGTGTACGATGGGGTTGAGCAGCGCTTTGTCCCTGCCAAACTGTGGCAGAAGATCTCTGCTGGGATCACTCCAGTGCTGGTTGGTAGGAGGAGCTGGAGGAAGCTTGCGAGTTGCATTCTTCCTTTTGAATCCACCTGAGATGACCAGGCAGTTTTCTTCAATAGCCTGAGGGAACTATATCAAACTGGCTGCATCTTCAGGATCTATGTGTATTTAGGATATTTGGTGACCAAGGAGAGAGGAGCATGTCTCTGTAACAGCCACCTCACACCTCAGGTTCTCACAGTTGGCTTAAATGTTATTTGTTGGCTTCCTATAACACAGCGGAGAGGAGACAATTAATAATTAGTTTTCCTGAGTCTCATCTCAAAGCAATGTGAATTCTTGTTTCCTGGTTAAATTTCTGCCCAGATTCAATCTGTTTAGTGCGATTATATGGGCCCTGGTAGACTTCACACTGGTATTGCTTTCCTACTTACGAGAAACAAGATAGAAACTTTAAACATCCCTTGAATTTCATTTTATTCTTGTTTAATAGAATGACATCAGTCTTCCCTTGATGTGTTTGGGGTTTTTTGCCTGCTTCCAGGAAAATAGCTGTTTGTTTCATTTATCTTGTTTACCATTACATTTCTAGTTCTGACCCTTGCAAGTGCCTTTAAATGGCATCCTGCTCATGGTTGCAGTTTACTGTGCACTTCACTGAACCGTGAATAAAACACCTCCAGAGGAAGTCGAGAGAGATGATTCCTGCTCCTTTCGCTAGTGGAGATGCATCCTCTCGATGTGTATTTTGGCACTGTTGTGCTGAACCCAACAAGTGGACATATTTGCAGAATTAATGCAGTCTGCCTGCGTAACGAGTACCCTGTGGCATTCGTAAAGCTGCAAGGGAAGAGAATCCAAGCTCTTTACTCATCAGCTGCATACCATGTGGCATTCTGTGATGTGCCCTCAATGACATTCAGAGACCAAGAGTACATAAGCACACAGAAAAATTTTGACTGAAGAGGGAACATTTTATTATTGTTTTATTTTTTTTTTATTTTAGATTTTTAAATGTTAAAGAGTTCGTATTAGTGCAGATTGCAAGCTCATGGTTTCAGGATAGTGTAAGTTTATGTCCCTCACTGCCTTCCTCCTGGAGACACTAAGGTCTCCAACTTCTTTTAGAGGACTGAAGTGTCTAGAAGCACTTCATGTTTAATTTAAAAATCAGTTGTATAGTAGTTTACATCTTATTTTCACAAAGAAATTGCATCTATTGGTGAGCGTAGTTCTGTAAGTAAATGTGCTAACTAAAACCAAACTAAAACAGCAGAAAGGTGTGGAAACACTTAGAGCTTTTTTATGTTCCTGGTTAACTGTAGGTTAAAATAAGAATATTAATTTAAGTTTTTGATAACTGTACCTACAAGACTATATACATTTGCATGTGCAATTATTTCTTCTTTGAATGAGATGCTTTGAGTTGCACCACTCTTGTTCTGGTCTTAGTTTCTGCTCAGTGAAACAGATACAACCACTTTTTACATAAAATAAATTAGACGACTTATTTTCATTTTAATTCTATTTTTATAATTTTTGTTCAGATGTCATTATTTGAGCCCAAAATACAAATAGTGCTATTAACAAAGAGGCTTAATAACAAATTAAGTACCAGTGACCAGCGTTGCTTTCTCAGGTCACCAAATCCCTTTATAATGCCAATGGCATTAGGGAGACAGGGCCTCTGTCCCTTTATCCTAGTTCAGTGAAGTACAGTTTTATGCCTTCAACTCTGTGATACTAAACTAATGAGTTAAATTAGTCCATACACTGAACTGGTTTATTTAAACTTGAATAATTAAGGCAGAAGTTGATGGCTTGATAGTATAAGCTGATTTAGTGCTCCTGTGGGAGGACCTTCCTACTAATGCTTGTTCACTGTGTAGGGAGTTGAATTCAGGGTGCTAAATTAGCAAAAAAATGATGCAGCAGGAAGAGAGAGAGAGAAAAATGAGCTTGTCTTCTTCCAGTTTAGCTTGTTGAACTCACACACCACACAGTAAGATCCAAAATCGATTGAGTTGAAGAGGAGGAGCACACGACCAGGAACAACATGGAACCATGAAGCCCCTGACCCGAGTTGGCTGGAGCTGCTTGGAACTCCCAGCTTTCTGTGCTGGCTGAGCTCCCACAGTTCACTCCTGGCGTCTGCCCCCTCCTCGGTTTTGCAGGGTAGACTGTCAGCAGAGCAACACAACAAGCTGGACTGGAGGAATGATCCAGCTTAAACACAGACCTGCAGGGTTTTGTGAAGATCAATTCCTGCATCCGATTCACCAGATTGCACAAGTGCTTTACGTGCCTGTGCATTTAATGCACTCAAAGTGTGGCGTGTGAGCAGGGAGGAGCTGGAAGAGCTGCAGAAATGGTGGCAGCTTGGTATACACCGATTCCCTCACCAATTTCAAGTGTGCATTTGTGTGTGTAACTTCAGTAGTTACTGAATTTGGTGCTATGTTTCTGTCAACATGTTCAGTCCTGCTCATCTCAGGTGGATATAGCTGAAACCCTCCTACTGTCTCCAAACGCCTTGGAAACAGACAGCCTAAATTACTGTCTCCTTGGCCATTTATTCAGGCTCCTAAAAGTTTGGTTATTATGAAAATAAGGGTGGGCGGGGGATAAAACAAAAACTTGGTTTAAAACAAGCACAGCAGCAGATGACAGCAAGGCTGGTTGCTGGCTGTGTGCTCCACTGGTACAAGGCAAAGATGCTGCTGCTGAGGTGACTGGTCTAAACTCCATTGACAAATGAAGGGTTAACAATGCATGGATTTCAAGGGGCTCTGTTTAGTTTCTTTTGGTTTCTTTTGTTTTTCTTTTTTTTTTTTTTTATTTTATTTTTTTGTCGTTTTTTTGTTTAATTTCTGTGTTCTGGCCACACCCAGGAGAACCGTCTGCTTTTGATTTCTCCCTTTACGGTTACATGGTAAATTTTCTTTCTCATTCTTCAGAGATGGAAACGTTCAAATACTCTCTATATACATTTATTATTTTTTTTCACTGCTCATCATGTTGCTTGTTATTTATTGCAGAGTCTGAGGCCAGACTAAAAGGGTGGCAGTTACTCGGTTTCTTCAGGCCCTTTGAATAAACCTTTGGGTAAAAGGGGTTTGTCTGGCAGTGCAAATTACTCACCAGTCCTAAATATGTTCGATGGGTTCATTTAGTGTTCACTGAGTACACCCAGGCTTAAGCTTATTTTCTGCTTGGGAAAAGTTCCTGGCAGTTGCTGGTGGAGAGGAATTGTTGAAAATTTCAGCCTCGACATCATAACAGCATTATTAAATCCAAGCTATTTGTATAATCTACATTTTAGAAAAACAGTAAGTTGTCTTTTTTTTTTTTCACCTGTGATTGTATCTTCCCTTCCTCTGGCTCCACACCTACTACTGTGGAGCAAACCAGTACCTGCTATAAAGCTCAGCTGGTAAATATTGAACATCTACCACCTCTTTTTTTTTTTCTTTTTTTTTTTTTAAGGGCAAGACAACCTTGGGAGGAAAGACTGAGGATTGTTTGTTATATATGCATTTAGGTACAAATTAATACCTATTCTTTACAGGTCATCTGTGAGAAGGAATTAAAAATATGTGTATATGGTTTTTTGTCTCCCATATTAAAAAATACATATTTATAATTGCTACTTTTTAAACTTAGAAATAACAAAAAAGTCAAGTGTGGCTCACGTGTTTTTCCTGATGAAAATGTGAATGTCTAAGAGATGCATTAAGAAAACAAACCATGGGGGCACAAATACTGTGACTGCCTTATTCAACTATATAAAGCATTAATTCAGCATTGATATTAAATGGTTCTCAACAATAAGAGTTGCACAAGCTAAGGGCTGATCTGTCAATAAAACAAAAATTGTGGTTAATTAGTTATGTTGTTCAGAATCAGATTAGTTCTAATTCACGTTGTTAATTATTTTCATATAGTCTGCATGTGGATTGTACCCTGCCTTGAGTTATTAAAAATATTGAAAATTCCTATTCAGTTTAAAGATACTTAATGATAATGTGGTTTTTAAAATCCCATACAGACTTCCCTAATTGCAAACAAATGTGAATTAAAATAGCCTGAGTTTAGTTCTAGCCTGAACAGATTAATGTCTGAAAAATTACCTTCCCTCTGCTCTCCAGCTTTCAGTTCACATCATCACAGAAGACATAAATTTCATTTGGTCTCCACAGGCTTGTCTAGAACAAACAGAAATTTTAATGTAAAAAGAGAAGAGGGAAACAGAGATTCCTGTTGCAGTCTTTACCTCCTCTCCTCCCCCAAGCTTTTAAAGATGCCTTTCCCCCATTATATAGAACCAGAGGGAAAAGCGTTACTGTTTCCCAGTCTTGCCTTTCTCTGTAGGTGTTCTTTGAGGCAGATACGATACCCCAGCCCTTCAGAATCAGCTTCACTATTACATCCCCTGCATCCCCCCTGCCCTGGTTCCCTGCAACTTAGTTGAGAGTTATATGCAACTGGGCTGCTTTATAAGCCCCTACCTCTTTTACTCCCATTTTAATTCAGTTAAACAGAAAACTTCTATGCTGTTCTGAAAAAGGCATAAGTTTTGTTATTTATATAGCTTTTTATTTAGAGCTGGAGAAATCAAGTTTTCTGAAGCTTTGGATTATTGGGTTGGAGCCCAAAGGAGCGCTCTCGTTCATCTCAACATCTCAGTTCTTGGCCTAAGTTCTTGTATTATTGCTGTTCAGAGCAAGAAAAGAAAAAGTAAAAAACAGCCCTGCGTTTTCCAACTGTATAACAGTTCTGTGCTGGCAACCCAGCTGTGGATGATAAAGGCTGGCATCTGCAAATGTCTTGGGCTTTTTAAAATTACTATTGTGAAGACCTTTAAAAAGCACTTGAAGGTGGTGGCTTGCTTGTGTCATGTTGCTAGCAGTACTTGGAAATCAAGATGCTATTTTTTGGTGCAGAGGGGAATCCAGTGCATCCATATTGACCCTGAGCTGCATGGAGGAGGCCGTGAGGCTGGCATGCCCTTTCCCTGACAAGGCATAGCTGCGAGTTGCTCGCATCACCTCACTCGCCAGTTAACGTCGGGAGTTTCCCTTGCATTGAATGCAAGCTTAGTTACTGCTGCTCCTGAGGGGAGTGAAGCCAGCAGAGATTACTCTCTGTACATTAAACCAGTATTGGCTTTTATACCAAGCCACAGGAGCCGTTACTCCTGTTCTTAAGAGACCCTAAAAGCAGAATGTAACAAAAGCTTTTTGTTTAGCCCTGCTCTGTGTAATGGCACAAAGAACATCTCATCACAGTTGTCTATAGTAAGATATGATTTGTTACTAGTTAAAATCCTAGCTCACTTAGTCATGTTGGCTCTGCTTTAATGTCAGTGCACTCATCACCATGGAAGGAAGCACGATCTCTTTACTCTGCCCCACTACGTGACTGCATGAGTTGGCAGCAACATGAGCATGCAGGACGGGCATGCTGCATGTGCCTTCATGGATGCTGTAAACATAGATTCATATAACTAAAGGGACATTTTAGTAGTCTTCAAGCCTTTGTGGTTGCTCTAAGCAGGGTGCGTCAATTTTTCTCAGGCTTCATGGTATAACGAGGCAGAGATTTGTTACTGTCCACAGCTTAGAGGTTGCCATCAAAGAACAAAGCCAAATAAGATAGGCAGGAGGGTGGGAGCAGTGTCAGACAAAACCCACCTTTACCCATAAATTGGTATTTAAGTGTTTAGATCTACACTCCAACACAGTACTCACAGGAAAATTTTGATAAATGGAATATGTGATACTGTAAAACTTCACATGGAGTAATGTTTATTTCATGGTGCCACCTAGAAGCCCTGCTTACTTTCAGGGCCTCGTGCATTATTAGGGAAGTTACAGGCATAGGACTAGACATGAGCTGTGCCCCGAAGAGCTTACAAGGGATGCTTTACAAACAGCCCTTCCTCTCAACAGTTTTCTAAGGTAGGTAATTATTATTGTCTCCATTTTACAGGTGGGAAAAGCAAGGTTCAGTGTTTGATTTCCCCAAAGCTTCGCAGAATTCCCGGTGCCAGCCGTGAACTCAGATTGCTGCTCACTCTCGTAGCAGTTTCTCAAGAGAACGAAGTGCTGCTCAGTGTCGATGTCCTGTACTCTGTCTGGGGGGGAGGCGGTCCTGCAAAGCATGCGTGTTCATTAGCAGAGGGGAGAGACGCCTCGCTTGGGCTTGACCAGCTTGCCTATGTTGGAGCAGGGTTTAGTGTTTTTAAAGCAAACAAAACAAACTAAAAAAAATAGTCTCGAGTAACTTTGTACTTCTTTTTTGGTCTGGCCTCAATTGCTTTTATGTTTTCTTTTTTTTAATTACTCTTATTATTCTTATTATGATTACAGTTCCTTTATTTTATTGAATTTAATGTCTTTCATTTATGAAACATGCATGAACCAACAATGTGACTCTAGGAGGTTATTGCTGAGTTGTGCTGATGTTGATTTCATACTGTGATATTTTTTCTCTATTTACCTAGAGATCAGTATTTCAATATATAACGATGTGCATGTTTTCCCCCCTTCTCCCGCTGCATGCAGGGATTCGGGTTCGTAACTTTCGAGAATAGTGCTGATGCAGACAGGGCCAGGGAGAAATTACACGGCACCGTGGTAGAGGGCCGTAAAATCGAGGTGCATGTCTTCAGTAATTCAATTTCTTCTTTATATTTATTCTTTTGATTTCTTTTTGTGTCTTGCCTCACTTATTTCACATTTGGATCCCAGTCTCGTGTGTGCGTGTGTGTTTGTGTCTGTGTCCTTCACCTCCCTGCACTGAAATGTATAGAAGTTTACACCCCTTACAGAATATTTTTATTGTTGTTTTGGGTATTTTTTTTCTTTTCTTCTTTTATTAAGTTGTGTTGGTTGTTTTTTTTTTCCCACCCACTCCAAATTTTTGCCCTTCTGCTGTCTTGATTTTTCCTTTGCTTCAGTTTGCGAGACTCCAATTTCCTGTTACCAGGCCTGAACAAAAACTAACTGAAAGAGTACTGTCCAACTTCTAACTCTGTGTCCAAAAAAGAAAGCAGGGGGCCAGCCAGTATCCTCTCTTTCCTCCGAGGCCAGTTCTCCTTCATGCAAGTGTGAGATGATGCCCATGGTGGGAGGGGAGGGGAGACATGGGGCAGAAGCCTCAGGTGGGCTGTTCTGTACATACTGTTACTTTCTTGACCTGCTTGCAGTCAAGAGTTGACTCGGTGAAAGCTAATGCTTAAAGTTTCTAGCTCTCACCACAGGAAAATGAGTTACTGTTGACTGGCCAACATGGCTATATATTAGGCATGTCTGGTGTTGACCACTTTGGTGTTCCACTGTGTTGAAGGCCAACTGGCATCTTCCCTTTCTCCCTCTTTCTTTAAAAAAAATAAAAAAAAAAAAAGAAAAAA
>WEIS01076780.1:0-21508 GCA_013389965.1 Todus mexicanus | reverse complement strand
ATATTAAAACAAAAAAGCCGCCGTTTTTGAGTAAGATGTCTGCATATTTTGCTTTTTTTTGTTTTGTTTTTTTTATTTCCCTTTTCAATGGTTTAGCGTTTAGGGCCCTTCACTTGACTCACTCTTTCCATGGTAACTATACACAATGCTGGCGATGGTACGAGTTGGCGGTAAGTGAAACAAAAGCGCTAGAGAAGAAGCTTTTTTCTTTTTTTTTCTTTTTTTTTTTTTAAATTTTTCTTAAAATTACAAAAAACCGAAATTAAATAAGAAAGAAAAAAATCCATCTGCCATCTCACATTAACACTACGATATGTGATTTGACTTGTTGTCCCCACCCACCTCCTTCCCCCTTCTCCCCCTTTTATTTTCAATGCTGTTGAGTAATGCCGCCTGGACTTTGGATGTACATATCGTTTTGTAGCAGTCTGAGCTGTTTGATTACTGACTTCATGGTGATTTCCCCTTGCACATCTTACTCAGAGTTACTGAACTCCAGTTTGGCTGGTTTTTATTAATGCACCCATTTCCTCTCCTCTTTCTCCTGCCCCTTCTTTCTGCTGCTCTCTTTCTGAGACCTGTTTGTAGCTGTTACTGTTTGTTTTCTCTCCTTTTCTTTCTCTCTTCCCCCTCCCCCTTTTATTTCTTTACTTGGTTAAATGCAGCTGTTGGTCTCTTGCTGACTGGTGGTTTCTGATCGGTTCTGGCAATTTTTCCTTTAAGTGCTTGTGTTGCACTTTGCTGTAGCAGCTGATTTCAGGCACTCGCTCCATCTTAATGATTGTCTGTGAGACCCTAACTCCTTCCTCCTCCCCTCCCCACCCTCTGAATCAATTGTGGTTGTTTTGTATTTTTTTTCTTTATCTCCGTGTGTGTTTAACTGCATGCTCTCAGTCTCATCATTGTTGTTTCCCATTCTTTCTTTTTAAATGTGTAATGTTTATATTGTTTGGGGGCTGAAACGAGAGTAAAATGCAGCTCTAGACTACCCATCCCGCATACGCTCACCATCCGTAAGTCTCAAGGGCCCAAGGCAGCTTTTATTTTCATATCAATTTTTTTTTTCATCTTCACTGTGGCCACTATTTCCATTTGGCATAGATTTTGATAAATTACTGATGTTCTATAAAGACTTCACCCTCCTTGCAAGAACTTTGAGGCTGTCTGACACGGGGCTGCAGTAACTTGGCTTCCAAACTGGTCCATCTTTTCTTTACCAACACCATCTCTGTGGTAACACCCCACTTGCTTGAGCAATCAAACTGCTTGAAACTATGCAGAGCTCTGTAAAGAGGGTGGAGAGCACAATGAAACCAAAAAGTCCCAGGTCTACTGCTACATATTTCTCCTTTTTGCTCCATGAGACTTGTGACAAGGAAAAAAATAATCTGGAAAAAGATTTGAAAATTATGAGGAGGAAATTGGTGAACACAGGCCATCCAAACACTTGGTGGCATTCCAAAAATCTCCTCAAGCCTTGGGAGTTCAAATCTAAAACTGACGGGGTCCAGGCTCTGCATTTGTCTACATAGCCCACCAGTGACCTGCCAGGCCCCAGTCCCGATGGTGAGTTTGAGAAACAAGTCGGCTTGTGCATCACCTGGTTCAGTTCCTCTGCCGTGGGCTGCAGAAATTATTGCTGCCTCTTGAACAGAACCTGGACAAAATGTCCAAAGTTTTGCCCTTTTGATCATGAGCTGAAAATAAGCACATGCTTGGGTGGCGGGGCAGTGGAGAATCTGCACTTTGCTCTTGTTGCCTTTTGTTTAATGCATAAATTTAAAGTGCCACATTTAGCCGTAACTTTTATAATTAAATGGCAACTGTTAAAAGTAATTTAAAAATGGCATTATTGTAAAATTAGTTGTTTAATTTTATATTATTTTTTTTTTGCTCAGAGAAGTATAGTGTGTGTGTGTGTGTGTTATCTGAGAATTTTCCACCATTTTCCCTAACGTCCTGTGCTTCCTTCCCTCTTCCCCCCCTCCCCCCCTTTCTTACTTTTAGGTTAACAACGCTACTGCGCGAGTCATGACCAATAAGAAGATGGTCACACCTTATGCAAATGGTAAGAGAGACTGTTTGTACTAACGGTGAACTGAAAGTTTGAAGAAAGTCAAAAGGGAAAAGTCATCACCTCAGGACCAAAAAGCATCCCAAAAGAAACCAACAAATCCCCACAAACCTCAATGTATAGCATTATTCTTAATGTAACCCTTAAGCGTTTATGGAGGAATACCATTTTGCAGATGGAGAAGTAGGGACAGAGAGAAGTAGTGATGTGCCCAACATGGCCAAGCTGGGTAAAGAAGGCAAGGACTGATGGGTTGCCTACCACTGCTGCAAACCGATGGTGTACAGTGGGATATGCAGTACTCCTGAATCTCCTTGCCATCACTTAGATACCTAAATATGAATGTAGAAGCATAACTTAAGATACATGATTGGATATATCTCAGTTTAGGTTATAACTGTGAAAGTATAGCTGTCCTCAAGCAGCCAGGAAGAACAGAGGCATTGCTCTGCTTGTTTGCTCGCTTTTTGTTTCAGGCTGTTGTTTTTGAGTGACCCTGAATAGAGAAAGACCAAGTTGTTTGGATAAGGAAGAGTCCTGTTTCATTGGGATATCATGGTGGTTCTGTCTGTGCAGTAATTTTATTGCATAGGCATATATAGCATTAAAAAAATCATTTTTCTCGCAACAGAGCTGAATGCTGCTTAGGTTTTGAATCTGAGTCTTTGCCCTGAAACGGCAGAAAAGCCTGAAATATTCCCAAACAGCTTCAGCAAGGCAAGAAGCTGAATGTAGGAAGTTGCTAGAGTGAGCATCCGTTTTCATTACAACGTAAGACTTAGAAGTCAGAAGATGCGAATTTTACTTGTGGCTCTTCTACTGACTTGTTGTGTGTCTCTTGGGAAATAAATTATATCTTGATTACAGAATTGGAGAAACAGGGCCAGGCAGGAAGGCTGGCATTCTGAGTCTCAGTGTCTGAAAAGAACCAGGAGATTTTGTACCAAAAGGCAATGCAACCGTGTTATATTGTCCTGAAAACAAGGGCAGAAAATGTGTATGACTATTTGACAAAAAAATTTGGCTTACTCATGAAACCCTGGTAACAGGCAGGAAGATTTTCCTTTTTCAGACAGCAATGTGAAGCCAGTATTTAGTATTAGGCTTAAGGCATACTGATGAGTGGTCGTACAACTGTTAGTAAATGTGAGGGTCAGTCCTGGTCTTCTCATTGCCGCCACTCACTTGATTATTTTGGCGTCAAGGTGGGGGGCAGCACAGCAGCAGCATGCCCAGTATTGTGGAGGGAGCCTGCATTACATCTCTCATTGATACTTTTCCAGCAGATGGAGGGGTGGTGTTGATGGGCTGCAGTTCACAAAGTTGTTCGTACTGCTTCTAGGCTGGTTAGAAGTGTTAAAGGGGAGTAAGTGCATCAGGACTCCCAAGACAGGGGAAGAGTATGGATTTATTTAAATAAAAATACCTGTGTGGTTGCTAGCTGAACAGCTGAGGTCTTTCCAAAGGGAATGCTTTGTGGAGGCCAGCCCAAATCATGCTGTTAGCTTTATACCTCTTCTCCCTCTGGGTAGAAAGGGAGGGCAGGGCAGGTGGGTTTCTAGATCTGACTGGAAATGTGTTCCTCCTCATACACCAGTGATGACTTCTTTAAGTACTATTCTCTTGGAGGCTTTATGTTAATAGTTTGAAGTTCTTACCAGTTATCCAGATGATATTAAAATAATTTCTCTGGGAAGGCTTTTGCCTGAAAAGCAGCATAAAGAAGACAGGAAATACTAAAATAACAGAAAGGAGAAAATGTGTGATGAATAGGCTGAATTGCTTTTCTGCACCCTAGTCATGTAATGCAGTTAGTGAGAAAATTCAGACACTCTTTTTAGTGGATCTCTAGCAAATAAGACAGGAGGGTGTTTTGAGAATTTAAGGCTATAAATTGACTTGCCTGGGATGACAGTCTGGGCCGGTGGCTTTAGAGAGGTTTTGGATCCGCAGTGTTCCTGGTGAAAGCAGGGAGCAGCTGGAGGAGCTGGCAGCAAAGTTCACACAGGGAGCGCAGGGTCGCAAGGTGCTCGTGGCAAATATGCATATAAGGTAGTTGGCATTCCCTCAGCAGGCGCCTTTGCCGTGCCGCAGATCAGCTGATGTTTTGATGTTCCCTCCAGTACAGCGACCTGTGCCTAGAACTTGACATTAGAAAAAGGCAGTTGGCCTCCATCTACACCAAGGGGGATTGAGGCGAAGCAAAAACTGGAAAGAGCTGTGCATGTGAAGCTGGGGCGCATGCAAGGGACCGTTTCCCCTACCCACGCTGCCCGCTCCTTCTCTTGGTGTAGATTTTGGCATTCACTGCAGTCTTTGTTGTTTCAGGTTGGAAGTTGAGTCCTGTGGTTGGAGCGGTGTACGGCCCTGAGTTATATGCAGGTAGAGCTTAAGTAGACACTTCCACTTCTGCCATTTAACTGCAGTGGTGTTTGTTTATATTCTCAATCTGCTGTTTCTTTATAACCTTTATACTTTTTTTTTTTTTTATTCTTTTTAAAATTAAATTAGCATCCAGCTTTCAAGCAGATGTCTCGCTGGGCAATGACGCCGCAGTGCCCCTGTCAGGAAGGGGGGGTATTAACACTTACATTCCTTTAATCAGTAAGTAGACCCTGTTGGCCCCTGTATTGTTGCTGTGCTTGAGTTAACGGTGACCTATTACCCTTCTTCCCTCCAGTCTGTATAATATATACTTGAAAGGATG
The DNA here is from genome assembly GCA_013389965.1 of Todus mexicanus. NCBI lineage: Eukaryota > Metazoa > Chordata > Aves > Coraciiformes > Todidae > Todus > Todus mexicanus. The sequence goes on along the minus strand of WEIS01076780.1, from coordinate 16,727 downwards.
GGTCTTGCTGGGAATGAGTTTACCTTGAGCCGAAGTACGCTGTGCAGTTGCTGTAACTTGTTCATCTGCAGTGTGTTTCTGTGCTGAGTCCCTCTCAGCGATGAGGAGGCTGCAGAACAAGGGGAGGGTATGTGTATGTGTGAGGAATAGGCTATTCCCTTGCCCCTCTCTCCCTTTTGAAATCAAAGAAATCAAACAGACAAATCCCTAAAGTACATATTATACAAGCTGCTGAGCCGCGAGTCTGCGGGGCCCCTAGTGGCATGCACCTGGACGCACGTTGAGTTGGGTTTGTGCCCTGAGACTCCTTCCCTCTCGGTATCTGCTTATTACATGTTTGCAGATGCCTATGAGGTTTTACATCATTGCATCACAAGCCAGTTTACTCCAGTGTAAAGTGTAGTAACACAGGCCCCACTATACATAGAGCCAGTTATTGGTCACGCTTGTTAAATGAAGGTGGGCTTTCAGTAAACTGGCACTTTATGGGAAATTTCTGCTGCTGTTATATGGGATATCTTGTCTTTCAGGCTTTAAAATGAACATACACAGGATTGGGTGGCAAAGAGTGGGAGGGGAAAGGAGGGAAGAGACTGATGTAAGTTGGTTGACTTTAAGGGTCTCTTGACAAATTATTTTAAAGAGCCTCTGCAGTTTTGGAAGAGCCGCCTGCTATATTGATAGTAACTCTCTGCGCTTCTCAGACTCTAACTAGACTGCATGGCGGTGTCAAAAAGGCGGGGGGATACATACCCTGTTTGTGGTGGGTGAGGCATGCCAAAGCATTAACCTCTTGCATGCCAAACCTCTCTGCAACCCCTCTTCCCCCAAAGGCCATGGTGTAGCAGGAAGTATGTATGGGATGCTTGCTGGGTTATAAGCATGCCCCTCTGCAGGATTGATGCAAAATGTCCCACCGCTGTGGAGCTATGGTGTCACTTGGTTTGAAGCAGATGATTGTTCTCTGGGCACAAGCTTTGATCCTTTTCACCCTCCACCTTGTCTGTCTTTACAGTTCCAGGCTTCCCCTATCCAACTGCAGCCACCACAGCAGCCGCGTTTCGGGGAGCCCATCTGAGGGGCCGAGGAAGGACGGTATATGGGGCAGTCCGGGCGGTACCTCCCACAGCCATCCCTGCCTACCCAGGGTAAGCATTGGTCATGAGGGCGGAGTGCTCTGCACAACCATGTCAAATAGCTAATCAGTTAACCAAAAAATAACTAAACTTGTCTGGATGGTGAGAGTCAGGTATTGCTAGTGCCAGAGCATTCTGCACACAGTAGCTTCAAGTTGGGGCAAATCTAAATTTTTCTGTGTTAACATCTTGACTGAAACAATTTTCAGTACTTGCAACAGCTTAAAGTGCTGTATTCCTTCTCATAATTTCTCAATTTGTCTACGTGGTATTCATAATCCATTGACCCAATATCTTAACTGTGCTGCTGAGAAGGTTACAAAGAGAGAAGGTCTGAAATTTCTGAAAAGGTTTTGCTCTTTGCACTCCATTTGCGTTTTCATATCCAGGAATGAGGAGTATTATCCATTACCTTCATGCCTCACCATCTGGCAGTAGGACACAGAAGAGCCACTTACCCACAATGGATTTGCTTTCTTTGTTGGAGACAGTTTAAAAAGGTTTAAAACAAAGATTAATCAAGTCCATTAATTTAATGCTGGGAGTGTTTGGGATGTAGGGAGAACGAAAGTGCAGCGTTCTTCCAACCGTTGTATGAAGCAGTGGTGAATGCGTGGCCTTAGCATTCTTTGCCCTCTGACTTTTCACTAGTAATGCAGTGGAATAGATGTTGTTACAAAAGAGTATTCTGCTGCTTAGAAGTGCAGAGAACTAGGTTTGTAAGTGAGTTCTGATTTGGGTTTTTATTTGGGTAAAGTGTGTTGGAATGACAGATAAATCAGCAAATCCCTTCCAAACTGTTTTTTTTTTTTTTTTTTCTGATTTTAAGATGCTTTATTCATACTGCCTGTGTCTGGAATTTTACTTGCCATATTTTCTAGGCAATGTTTTTAGAAAGAATAGGCATAGGAATTAATCCTCCAACACAGAGAAGCAGACTGACCCTTTTTTCCTTTAGATTATCCCCAAAAGTGAAAAAAAGAAATTTCAAATCTTTTATGAAAAAGGCAGGTGGAAGCCACACACATCAGTGCAAGGAGCTGGCCTGGTACATACTGGATAAGCTTGCAGTACCTTCCGTAGCGGACTAAGTGGTGAGAGCTGCCGTGGCCCTTTCTTTCTAGAGTCCAATCTGATATTTGATGTAGAGCTGAAGGAAGCAAGCTGCAGTGGTCATGTATCTGTCTAGCTTTGCTCTCCAGCAAATTTGTCAATGTTTGTATTTAATTCACCTAAAGACTTTAAATGGAACCTCTTGTCTGAACATATTTGCCTTCTGAACAAATTGTTTCTTCTGGGTTTTCAGATCCACCTCTTTTTGCCACCACTCCTAGTTCATCTTCTATATATCCTCTAACCATAGTGTCTTATCTGCAACTTGTCTGTTGCTCTGTTATGACCCAGTCCAGTTTTATTAGGAAGTGCTCCACAGTGAAACAGAGAAGCAAAGCTGAGCTAAGTGCTGCAGTCTAGCAGAACGTTAAATGCTTGCTCTGGGGAGGGGAGATATGCTCTTCATCCCTGGGAGTAACGGCTGGAGCGGTGCACTGGGAGGGACTATAGGCTTGTCTTTGATATAAATCCAGCCTGAGTCCTGTTTAAAAAGTTTATTTCCATTTGGAATATGGGCCAGGCTCCAATGATTATCCCATCCAATTACTGTCTCATGACTGTGTTTACTTACGTTACATTGAGTTTGTCTGACCCTGCTGACTGATTTCATGTCTTGATGGTCAGCATACTATCCAGTAAACATCTGCAGGGCATCGGTAAGCAAAGGCAGGTTCACAAATCACCCAGAACTGTCCCTAGTCCCAAGCACTGGGATGTAATTAACAAAATCTGGTGTTTATTGTCAGCTTAGTCTGAATCTCTACAAGATATCTTGAAGGAATTTGATTCCTCATGGAATAGTACAAAATGTGCTATTCATTTCCGTGTTGCAATAACATGTAGGAGGCCACAGCTCCATGTGGGCACTGTTGACCTCTATACAGTCAGGGGCAGACACACATTCCTGACATCTTACTGTCATCAGTCATCAGCTGATTTCTTCCTGACCAGTGGAAAGGTGACATCATAAGATCAGTCATCAACAAATCAGTGATCGAAGACATAGTGAGTAATATGGAAGAAGACAGTAAAGTAAGCTGCAGGTTAACTCAAACCTAGTAGAAGGAATTATTTTTCACAAACCTCGGTGGTGTTTAAGTTACAGAACTTAATGGTATCACTGCATTTGACAGCTTAGCAGAACTCAAAAAATACAGAATATACCTTAATAAAACCTAGTTGGAATCGCTATACTGGATTACACCTGAGGACCATACAGGTTAGAGTAGTTAGTTTTGGCAGAGTCTAGTGATAGATACTCCAGAGGAAGGTGCAAGAAATTGTATCTTTCTTAATAGTTTTAACATGTATTTCAAGAACTCAAACTACAATTTACCGATGCACATGTAGAATATATGTACTTGCATGTGGACATGGGCATTCATCCTGGGAAGGCTGCTCATACCTTAGAAAGCAATTGCTCAGACCATTGGAGAGGATGTTAGATAGTCACCTGAGCCTGACCTCAGAATACAAATGCAACCTTTAATTTATAACTGAGGCAGCACTCAGTAGAAGTAAGGAGACAGAAAAACCTCTGATGTATAGCATGAGTAAAATCTGTGCTGGAATATTGCCCTGATTTGTAGCAGCCATGCTTTCTAAACAGCACTGCTGACAAATGACATTTCAAACCAAAAGCTGTAAGAATTAAGTCAGTCTGAAAAATAAACTTGCCTACTCCCAAACTGTCAAAACTAAATAAGCTTGATCAATTTTTTCTCAAACTATAGGTTAGACATTGACTCATTCATGGTCATTAAGTTCCTATATAAAGAGTAAGCTTGCCATATTAAAGAATAATTTATTCTAGGAGTGTAAATACATAGAGGATTCACTGACTCCAAGCCAAAAGTAGATAAAAGTCAGACCAGATATAAGGCAGTGGGCAGCTTTGGGGGTTTGGAGTGGTTTTCTGTTTCCTTTTATAACACATTCAACTGTTGGTACACCTAAATGATACGATGGCTGCTTTACAAAACCAGCGTATTTCTTTTTCTCATGGATGTGTTTTAGCTCAGATAGTTGGCTTTCTGCAGATGCCACTGAGAATTACTGGGCTGCCTTTTGCTTCTGGTGAGTCTGCCTTACCAGAATGGGCTCTGCAGTTCTCCAATGAAAGAATTCTCTCAGGTTTTGCTAGCATTAAGAACCACATATATGGATATTCTAGCATATAAATAAACCTTGCTAAATTTCAGCCCCGGCAGTCGGTGTCAGTCAAATCCTAACTTAAGGAGAGGTGAAAGATGCATGTGTGCTTGGTTGGTTGGACCCAGAAAGTCTTACTCTTACCTGCTATTAGCATTCCTTGCAGTTTTCTCCAGAGAGCTGCTGCTAGCATCTCCTGCTGACAGGATTCTAAGCTACAGGAATAGTGGCCTGAACCAATGTGGTAATGTTTATATTCATCCAACTGATTGTGTTCGGAATAACTGTTAAAAACTGATAACCTGTTCATAAACCAACAGTCACTTCCTCTGTCATGCGTTTGCCTTTCCTGCAGGAGCAGGTGGAGTATCACTGCTAAAACACACTCCTGGTCCTAGATAGAGAACCCAGCAATGTAAGTCACTGCCCCAGGAGCCAAATTCTTTGTTATGTGGTTGTAAAAATTTAGCTTCAACAAACATGATCTTACGGCCTGCTTCTCCCTGCTGAAGTGGCTCCCCTCTTCCTCTAACAAGGGTCTCTATCTTCATATCTGCTCCCAACGCTCTTGGAGACCATAGTAACTTTATCCATTGGGAATGGAGTGGACTTTTTCTGGGGAAGACAGACTAAATTTTTCAAGCAGTAGCTAACACTGCAGCACATTTTTTTTTCTTTTAAATTTTATTTTACTTTTTAGTAATAGCATGCAGAATTTTGGCAAGATCTGCTTTTTTTGTGTGTGCGTGCCTTACAATAGGTGGGTGTCTGAGGTGGCAGGCTCTTGGCAGCATTTCACATTTCATCTGATGAGTAAAAAATGATAATCATAAGAAAAGCTAGTGTTCCATACCTTCTTTTGCCTTAATGCTACTGGTAAGTCATGCACACCAGATCCGTGAACATTGCAGATGGTGGGGCTAATGCTTTTCAAAGCCTTGAGTGAGTTTGTGTGGATCTATTCAGAGGGCAGAACAGGAGGAAATTAGGAAATTCCTCAGTATGAAGCACGCGCTGAACTCAAATGGGTGGGGGGCATCCCCTCTCTTCCTTCCTCATCCTTCCCTGACCCCTGTCCCCAAAGCAAGCTGTGTAGTCTTAAGCTAGCAAATGCTTTTTCAAGAGTGGCTCTTTGGGAACCCCAGGCTCTGGTTTAACAGTTTTCCTGCTTGAAGTTCTAAGAGAAAGAAAACTATGGCTTAAAGCAGAAAAAGCACCATCCCATGGAAACCCTTCCAGTTGCTCCTCTGCTACAGAACAGGTCGTTACTACCAGGGACTCCCACTGCACCTTTCAATTCTCGGACCTTGAAGCAGTCACCTAACCTTTTTAGCTCATTATCTCTGCTTGTGAAAGCAATGCATTGTGGGTATTTTTGGTTTTTTCTTTTTAATTACATTTCTCTGTGTTTACTTTGATCAGAATTGATTGACTTGTTTTCCTGAGGTGTTGCATCGGTTCTTTAAGATGCTGAATAATAATACTTTGCATGCTTGTGTGATCAGCCAAATCTTATCGCATGTCTAATGTGCAGGGTAAAAGCAGGTGATGTATGGATGTCAGAAACAAAGTCATGCAGTCCCGTGGAGCTCGAAATACGTAATCGTACACAACTCTCTGAAACGTGCTTCTGACATAGGTGACTCCAGCCCCTGAGGGATGCCTTCTGAAGGGCTCCTCGATTTCACAAGCCCACCTCATGAAGCCAATCTTTCCGTATGTTTAGGGGGTAACTAAAATCGTTCCAGGAGAGTAACCAGAGTGGAGGTTTCTAAACCCTTGCTTCTCTTCTTCAGGACATCAGATCTTTTTGAATCTGTTTTTATATTGTATAAGATGGTGGTTCCCCTCCCTCTCTCCTTTGCATACTATCTCCCCCTCTGCCCACCCCTTTGCCCTTTGCATGCCGTGGAAGATGATTTGGAGCCGTCTAGCGTGCGTGCGCACACATTCTCTCGCTGATTTGCTCCTGCCAAAAGCCCAGGTTGTGGATTCATACATCACCTGCCTGTGTAAAACGCATGTGCATGCTGCCGTCCTCAATAACCGGAATGTGTTTTCTGTTCTTTTGTTTTTTGTTTTTTTGTTTCTTTTTTTTTTGTTTTTGTGTGGATTTTCTGCAGTGTGGTTTACCAGGACGGATTTTACGGTGCTGACCTCTATGTAAGTACACACACCGGAGCCTTCTCGTCCCCAACCCCTGACAAGCCAGCCTTTTTTTTTTTATTATTATTATTATTTCTTTTGGTTTGTTTGGTTGGTTTGGTTTGATTTTTTTAAGATATAATTTACTTTAATTTTCTTCTTCCTTGTGGATATATATATTTATATATTTAGGAATGCAAGCATGCTTCTCTGTCACTGCGCTTGCCCCTGGGTGCAAGACCTAAGCCTTTGGGTTTCCTGATCATTGCCAGGGTCAGTTTACTGGGTGTCCTGTCCCCCACATGCACACTGCTACTAATCAGCCTGAGAGATGATTAGCAAATTAAAATTTCTCTCAACACTTCTCTCGTTTACATAATTTGGATATAAAAATAACAGGACTGGTTTAGCCTCAGACCTTCCTCTTCCTTCTCCCCCTCCACCCTCCCCTTTCTCTCTCCTCTTGGGGCCCTTCCAGGTTTGATTTGTGCAGCCCACACTAACTGAGCAAGCTGTATGTTTAAAAATGTTCATGTGCCACTGGGATATAAAGATTATCCCTTTGGGGAAGGCACTGGGACTGATTAAAAATGGAGACCGAAATGCTAGAGTGAAAACTGACATCTCATTTTGCTGGTAGAAATGGTACCTAAATAGGCTAGATTCTCTCACCTCTTTGGGGAATTGTAAAGTACAAATATGTGGAGATGTTCGGTTAGAAGAGTCAGCAGCCGCCTCCTGTCTGGGAATTAGCTCTGGTACCACAGGAGACTTTGTCCTGTCATTGTCTTTGTCCTACCCAGCCAGTCTGTATTGCAAATCTCCAGCGCATTTGTATATGCATAGGTGGGTTGTGGATGGAGGGATTGGCCAACGAGAAAAGCCATTCCCTCCCTGATGGAGAGCTGTTGCAGAGCAACTGTTGTAAAGCTTTCAAGGCCAAAATGTTCAGGTCCACTACTGCCATTGCAATTTATGGCCTGCCTGGCTCTAGCAGAGTTCCCTTTTGTGGTGTTGTGGGTAACAGCCCTTTGGAGCTGGGGAAGTTTTGTATTGAGTAGTGGCATGGTTGTCAGAATGGATTTCACATCCCCACTCCTTTGAAAGTGCTACTCCTGATGTTTATAAAGAGGAACCGGGAGTTAGACTCAAAATAATGGATGGAATTAGCTTTTGGATTTTGTTGGTTTATATGGAGGGTCACATCTTGTAAAGGCTCTTTTCCCAACGCAGTTACAGCAGTTGGAAGATGCGCTCTCTGAGCATAGAGATACTGTGTGCATTTCTTCATTCTTACGTACGCTGGCTTGTGCTCAGTCCTTTAAAAATTGATCTACTGCCTAGTCAGGTGTTCCTTTATAAAACTGTGTCAAGGACTACAGAGGATTCTGGGTTTTCCCGCCTCGCTCCTAAAACACCAGCTGTACGACAACCGAGTTTTCTACAGCACAGCCAGCAAACGAGCAATGCTTAGTGCCTCTTCCCTCAGAGTACAACGTATAAGAGGCTGACATGTTGAAAGGGATAATTGGCCAGGGTTGCTCCCTATTTCTTTTGAGAAAGCTCCTTCAGAGCTTCCATTGCAGGTGGGGAGGAGAGGCTTACATAACATGTTTTAGGGACAGAGACATCAGTAATGAGGAATCCTCTTAACCTGTACTGCAGTGCAGTAGTGTCATGTAACACAAAACAAAGCCCCCAAGTCAGGTTAGAACCTGAGGACTTGGGTGGACTTCTGATGACTTTGTTGCTTGTGGCTTTAGTCTCACTGTGAGAAAGCGGGATGATAGTAGAGGGGACTTATCAGGGTAGATGATGGTGCTTTTTCCTATGTTATTGCTGCCCAGAGGCCTCCGATGGAGCTCAGGAAAAAGTTGGCGTAATCCAAACAAGAAGTTACCCTTTCAAGCAGTTTGCTTGGCACAGATGGAACAATTACAGTGTCCCTGTGCCCCACTGATTTGTTGTGCTTTCATGGCTGTGTTTCCATCCCTCTGGCTTGACCAGATTGTGGAAGGCATGGCAGAGGTTACTTCAGTTTAGACTAGGCGGAAAGTTAAATAGAGGTTTCCTTAGGTCCTCTGAGTCCATGGTGCTGTGTCAAGGAAGGGTGGAAAGGAGCTGAGCTGGCAGGGAGTGGCTAGGGGTAGGCAAGATGGAAGTGAAGAGTCCCAAGTTTGGGCTGCTTTTTCTGCATACAAGTTATGCACTGATTTCTCGTTTTCCTTCTCCTCCTCTTCCTCACTCCTTTTTTTTTCTTTCCTGGGGCAACCGTCCTGCTAGCCATTTCTTCTGTGAAGGTGGCATTCCATCTCTTGTTGGATGCGTCCCATTCTGGCAAGACACCTGAATTCATAAAACAGCCTGCCCCAGGATGCAGAGGGCTTCATTTTGGATCATAAGAAAGGTTATCTTTCTTCTACAATGGGGTCAATCTGGGTGGCGGGGGGGAAACCCAAACAAACCCACCCGTGCAAAGACCGCTCCTGCCTGTGAAAAGCGTGCTTGCATCCACTGGAAAGAAAAGGCTGGTGAGCCCCGCTGCGGGCTGTTTGTATGATTGTTTCTTTCCACAGCTGTGTTTTTTTGAACTGCTCTTCCTGTGTTCTGTTATAGAATAGTCTTACAGGAACCAATCATTAGCGCTAAAATACCTCAGGTAGGAGTGCCAGTGTGACCTGCCAACCGATCAGATTGTGGATTGCAGTGGAAAAAACTGAATTATACTAACCATTCCAGCACCACATTAGAGATGGGAACAGAGGCTTTTTTAGGGCAGTGCAGACTCACGTGTGATCCAAGCCCCCGCTGTAGCAGGGCGGCGTGTGTCCAGATTTCACACCAAGTGGCATTTCATTAAAAAAAAAAAAAAAAAGGTAAATTCAATGGAAGGGTTAACAAGGTCATGCTTGTCCCATTACCATGTAGAAGCACCTGCTGCAATGGACACCGTTGTCCTGTCACCTCTTTTAATTCATTCATGCTCATTCCTGGTGCATATATGCCACCCTTCTAATACAGAAATACTGGAAATGGTTCTTGCCCTTTCTGCTTCTTAACTTCTGTTATAGGGCAGTTTGAGGGTAGAGTAGACACATTAGAGATACAATAAATAAAAGATCCTAAAATTGGGCTCACTGCCTAAATCTGGCAGGTGGTCAGACATATCGAACTGGTACCATGAGTTACACATTTCTCCAGGGGCGTGGGAACTCTTGTGTCTTAGTGGCATAAAGGCTCTTTGGAGTAAAGAGGGCCAGCAGCACACTTCATGTACCTGTCTAAGGCAGCAAGGGAAAAAAAAGGGAGACTTATACTGTAGGATGCACTGACAGAGCTGTGGTTTTGGATTTCCTCATGTGCTTGTTGGATTGATCACCTAATACGGACCCGAAGAGTGAAAAAGAAGATGGACTTATTTTGAGCTGAACTGTGTTGTCTTAAAGTGCTCATTTGTCTTCATTATCATGCTTAGTAATTGGAAGGCTGCTTTAGTTGGGACTGCAGCTTCCTGTATATGTTGTTTTGCCATGTTTGTGTTATTTCAGAGAATATATGACAATACGGAAAAAGCTATCATCTAATGTTAAAGAAGGAATTAAAAAAAAAATAATCAATTAATTCTTGCTTCGTTGATGAGCCAAGGATGATAACATCACAGGAAAGTCATTCTAAATTTGGGCTTTTGTGAAACCCTGGGCAAATACGGTTGGTTGACAGCTGAGCTCTGTAGGCTCAAGCACTACACATTTACGTGGGGAAAGGAGTTTACCAGAGCTCCAGCAACACTGGCAGGATATTCAGAGAAAGAGAACTTGAATTAAGATAAGCAACACTGAGGGTTGTGTTCATCTCTCTGACATGCTTCTCAGACAATCCAGAAGACTGTACTGAGAAGGACCAATGTTGATTTAGACAGTCCTTTGGTTGTTGCTGCCCAATAAAGATGCATAAACCTTTTCCTTAGTTCCCCTATTTCCTTGTTGAGGCAGTTTGTAAATTGTCCCTTTGATAGAAACATCTCTGACAATATCTTTGCAAGAAACTCAGCCACACTCGTTTCCTTTGAGATGAGCCTGAAGATTTTAAAAAACAGAACCTAAGTGGGTAAACCTGTCCCTGTGGAATCACTTCACTTAAATAGATGGAGTGGGAGTTTGCATGACTGTCCTGGGTTTCAGGGAATACACCACTCAGCGGTGTCTTCTCCTGCTGTTTGCCTGTGGCACTGGAGGAGTGTGATGTAGCTGGCAAGGGCCTTTTTTTTTTTTTTTTTTTTAATTAATCATTGTTTCTTTTATTGGGAAACACAATTTGTTCGTGTTTGTTGAAAATGCCCTACTCTGCTATAGTTTGTATTTACTCTGGTACTTAAACTGAGTGGCATGAGAAATCACTAGACGTGGTAGGACCATGTAGCTGAAGTTATTGATGAACTCTACGTACTAGTTAAAGCTCTGTGTGAGCAGGAATAGCAGGAGAAAATAACTGGTGCATTGGACAAGCTGAACAGGACTTTAGATACATTCATGGATGGAATTGTAGGTGGATCTTGGGTTATGGAGAAACAGGAGCATCAGCTGGGTAAGGCAACCTGCACAGTGTCTCCTTTGCTCTGTACTGGTCCCAGAGCTTGGTGAAAGTATTTACAAAGTAAAGAATAATAGTCACAACTTTCCTCCTCTTTCCTTCACCCTGTTTTGGTGTATTTGGACCTGCTGGTCATGCTTAAAGGCATCCCCGTGTCAGAAATCCCCCAGCTGTCCACACTCATTGCTCCTATGACAAGAATGTACCATGGCCATTAAAAATCCCCATTTTTGGTTTTATTTGAAGTACACACAAGTAGAATTTGCAGACCGCTTTGAGCTGAGCGGGTCTGCCCGTGCGTGTGTACCTCTATCCTGTGACTTTCTCTTTTTTTTTTCTTTTTTTTTAATTAACAGTAGCTTCAATTTTGCATCAGTGCATGGTTAAAAAGCAATACACATGTCAGCTATTTCTTAACTTCATTTCTCCAATGAATTATTTCTCCTGTTTTTTTTGTTTGTTGTGCAGTTGACTGAAGAAATGTTAACATCCCGCTCTAAATCTCTCAGTGGAGTCTCTGTTCCCTTCTCTGATATAACAGATGGGTTATTGCTTGTTATAATTATTAACATTGTGGTGTGGGACAGGGCTAGGGTGGGAGCCATTTCGGGGGGCGAGCGGGAGGCTGCGGGAGTCGTTAAGGTTGGAATGTTAACTCCAGTGGTGACTGACTGTTTCCGTAATAGCAGGTTGTTGTGGCTGCACGCTCTAGTACTTGAGGCTGTGTACTTCACTGAGCTTGTGGTAGAGCCTAGGGCGAACTGCTGTCCCAAGAGAATGCTGGGATGGATAGAACTAGCCAATATGAGTCTGAACGTGGTGACTTTGCTGGTTGTTCTAGCTCCAGATGTCAGCATGCTTAGTTTTTAATTTTGATTAATAAATGTTACGCCATTCCCCCTCCCACACCTGATTCCAACCCTTCTTTTCTTTTATTCTTCTCTTTTTTTTCTTTTCTTTCGTTTTGGTTTTATTTTGTTTTCCTTTATGAGAGACATGAGTTAAAAGAGAATTATATGAAAACCCTTTTTGGTTTCAAACTGCATCTTGCTGTCATGTTCTCAGGGTATGTGCCAGGCACACTTGACATGGCTTCTGATCGGAAATGCGGCTGTCAAGTACGGGGCAGGGTGGGAATCTGGGTGCACACTGAAGCCAGATGCCCTACAAAGGGTAGCACCAGGCAAAAATGCCTGGTACACCATGCCCAAGGGACAGACCCCATTAAGAGTTCAAGAAGCTCATAAACTTAAGGGAATGCCACAGTGATATTGGTATGAAGTCTTGTCTAAATTTGGTGAGGTCAATGAAGGTTTGATTTGTATTAAGGCTACACCTCATTCCTCTCATCTCTGTCATATTTTGGAGATGGGAGTAATGGTGGTGCAGTGATAGCATGCGAAAACCTTCCCAAACTATAAATCCAAAATGCAGGGATTGCAACAGCTAGTTGAGAGTGAAGGGACTAAGCTGTAGCATGACATCTCTTTCAGGCAATGCAGTGATGTTTCAGAGGTGTAGATTTGCATTGCTCTTTCTTCTGTTAAGTAGAAATTTGAAGAGGCTGTAAGTCACTCTCCTCCAGAGTCGGAAGGAGTCCCCAGGCGTGTTTTGGACAGCACATTAGCCTTTGTGGGGCTAATGCAGAGCCCACATAAGCAACCAAAATTAATTTAAAATCATTACTTTTAATTTAAAAGCTACCTAGCCCAAAACCGAGCACTGCCGAGCAAACACGCAGTCCTGTCTTGCACTCTTAGTTACACAGATGCAGAAGATCTCTAGGGAAGAAACAGCAGAGGTATGTTGTGCTTATTCTGGAGGTGAAGAGCATAAGTCTGCCTTCGGGTCCTTCAAAATCTGAAATGTCAATTGGAAGGGAAAAAAAAAGCCAGAAGCAATCTGGAATTTTCTGATGTTATTTATGGCTCATTGTGTTTCTAACAAATCAAAGCCATGGTTCATTTACCATTCTCCCTCCCCTCCCCCCTTCCACCCTGAAGTTGTTTTTTTTTAAAAAAAATCTTCAGCAGTGTACAATAAAGAGAGATCCAACCTGGGCTTCAGCGCCCTCTTTGCTGCCTGCCATGCTACCTTTGCCCCCGGTCTGGAGGGTCGCTGCCCTCCACCCTTCATTACTGCCGGGGCTACAGAGCCAGCTGGCTGAGCTGTGTCTTCCTCCGCCCCAAGAGCTCCTTGTGGGTGTTCTGGGAGGAGACTCACAGGTCTTCCTCTGGGTTAGGATTCACATTTTACCAAATCGACTGTAAGCACGCTTTTAGTAACTATCTCTTATCAGGGTAAGCATTTTAAAGACCTTTACTACAGGTCTGTAGCACAGGCAGAAGTGCAGGAGCAACTGGCATCAGTTCCCTTGACCTGTTTCCTTCTTACATGGAGGAAGGGGAGAACAGTCTGGTCGGTGTCAATGTCAGTTTGCTTGTTGCCAGCCCTAAGATCACTAGGGATCATCTTCTCTGACCCGTCTTTTCCTGATGGCTTTTTGGCTTCTCTGGCTGTTGATACTTTTATGCATCTGGAACAAATTAAATTCTAGCCTTTTGTGTTTCCAGGCTTAAAAAAACAGATGGAGGGAGGGGGAAAGGCAGGAATTTCTCTGGTCCTCCCCTTTCTAAAATACACACTTCACAGAAAGTGCCCGTTTCTGATCTCCCCAGTGTAAGAGGAAGGGGACACAAAAATTGCATTGCAGGCAAGATTTTGACTCTCTTCTGGTTTTTAGTTCCTCCATGCCAAATTTAATTTCCTGCAGGGATATAATGATGTTCAGGCTTGCTTTAGTTGATTCCTTCTGCTAAACGGGGTAATGGAAGTGTCTCCCTGGTCCTTCTGAGTTATGGGCAATGCTTGAATAGACGTGACATGGGAGCTGATGCAGTTTGAAACACTTCCTCTCCTTGTGATGTGTGTGACTTTTTTTTTAGATTTTATTTTTTATGCTCTGCGTGGGTGGACAGGTATCTGTAAAGTCAGTTCTCTTCTCTCCTGCAGGGTGGATACGCAGCCTACAGATATGCACAGCCTGCTACTGCAACAGCAGCCACAGCCGCTGCAGCCGCTGCAGCAGCTTACAGCGATGGGTATGTAAGGGGGAGGTGGCTGTGGGGGCTCGCTTGCTCTGCTCAGGGTTTCAAGGAGCATTGATCCATCACAGTCCTCCTTTCCCTGTTCCTTTGTCTTACTTGCACTCACATACATGCATGCACAACCCAACGTGAAAGACTTGAATGCACGGTTTGTCTCTCTTCTCCCGCCCGGGCAGCGTTGCCCTCCGGTGTATGTGAGCTGGCACGAGTCCTGGCCTCTTCCCTATCCTTGTGATTCCCTGTACAAAGGAGGCAGTGTGGTTACGGCCTCAGAGTCAAAAGACCTGGCTTGCCTTGCCAGCTGCTTGCTTTGGGACTCTGGGCAGGCTGGTTAATCACTGAGTGCATTTCTCTCCCAATCCATAAAGTAAAAATGGCTCGGCTCATGCAGTACGCTAGGATGCTTTAACGTGCGGCTCTGTATAGATACAAAGGATTATCATCATCAGAGTGCTCGCCTTAAGAATTTTTTATCTCCTGTGCAGTGAGGCTGCGTTTTAATCCTAGCGCATATGAGACCATCGAAGTTTATGCTCCCTTCTCATTCTGGAGAATCCCTCACTGCTTTCCATTTAACAGTTCTTACCATGCCAGTAGCACTAGCACCAGCAGTCACTCTCCTCCCAAATTGCATCACACGAGGTAAGGGATGCACTAGCTGTCATTTCAAAGGTGCTGACCTCTTTCCTGCAGGTTGAGCTCATGGCTTCTGCCACATTCCTCCTTGCAGGCCGTTCTCTCGCCCATCTCATACGATGCATGGCAGCAGGCCAGTAGGATCTCTTCAGAGAGGGGCTGCCTGCATGCATGTGTGTGCATGTATGCATACATGTATGTAGAAGGGCATGCCGCTTCTTCCATTGCCTGTGGTCAGACAGCTGTTTCTCTGCCCCTCTGAAGTGACACTTGTTTTTCTCTCTCCTTTTTTTTTTTTTTTGTATATCTTTTCTCCCTCTCTTCAGTTATGGCAGGGTGTACACAGCAGATCCTTACCACGCCCTTGCCCCTGCCGCTAGCTACGGAGTTGGCGCTGTGGTAAGTGGGATATTCTTTCTTGTGCTGTTTCTCATTTCCAGCCTGGGGAGCTGCTGTTCGATGGGTGTCAAGTAGCGAAACCTCACCCGGAAAAACTTTCTTGTTGAGGGAGGATGCCCATAGCTGCAGTGCTGCATTCCCAGTTGTTCTGCATTCACGTGTTTGTGTGCGCGCTGGGAAAGGAGCCACATTGTAGGAGAACAGTTACTGTTTGGTCTTGCACATCACCCAGTACAAAGGAGATGTTAGAAGAATGACCAGAAGTGCCAGGAGCTAGAACGCTGTTGGTGAATCAGTAGAACCGTATGAAGGTCATATGTAGAGCAAAAATCAGTGATAGTTAAGAGATACAAGCCACTCTTTCATGCCATTTTCATTAAATTTAAAGGGTTGTGTTGCATGTCAAGAAATCAGTTCTAGGAGGCAAGGGAATAAGCTGTTCTCATGACATCTTGCAGCAAAGCTGCTCCACTTGGTTCCCTCTTCCACCAGTGGAAGGATGCGGTGTCCTGCCTGCCAGCAGTAGTTATGCAAGGGCAGGAATGAGGTAAGCTGGCATTGAAAGGGAGTGGAGCAGCTTGCTGAAAACACATGCTTGCCCATCTGCTAGCCAGCGCAGGATCTGTGTTGTTGCAAAGGCTGGAATATAAATGTGTTCAGAGAAAAAGACACCTAAATATAGATATCTGCAGTGTAGCTACCTCCATTTGAGCCTCAGCTCATCCTGTGGATTCTCTTTAGGGTGGATGAAGGAAAAGCAGGTACTTCTAGGATACCAGGTCATCATGTCTATTTTAGACCTTTACCTTAAGGTGAGTTGAAGAGCATCCTGGAAGTCCTGGTCTCTGCTATCTATAAAGACAGCCTAGACAACTGGCTCAGAGAGGAGGACTCATGAGCCCCCTCTCTGATACTGAACTGCCTTCAACTGAGACTTAGCAAACTTCACCTCCCGCTGGCTGGCCATGAGCATGTCCTCCTGAGCCATGTCTTTGGTTTTGCAGGCAAGGTTCTCCTCTCTTACTTCTTAGAGGTGCTAATGGTGGTGGGTCAGTGCCAGGACATGTTCGTTAGTCCTTCTGAGAGCATTTGGATGCTGTCCTGAGTATTTCTTCACAGTTCTCCTCCTAACCCACCTCTTTTTCTCTCAATTTCTACAGGCGAGTTTATACCGAGGTGGCTACAGCCGATTTGCCCCCTACTGAAGTGACGTGAGCCCCCTGCAAGTGGGACAGCCCCCCCAGTTCATGAGGCCTGGCTATTGCAATATTTACTAGTAGAGGAACTCTATAGCAAGACGAGGAGGAAAAACAAAAAAAAAAAAAAAAAGAGAAAATACTTTTTTATACCTCACTATGTTCTTTGAATATGTATTTTTTTTTTCCTTTAAATTTCTGCCTTTAATTCTTTTGTTCCAAAGATTGTGCTTTTTTTTGTTTTTGGTTTTGTT
>WEIS01076779.1:0-15290 GCA_013389965.1 Todus mexicanus | reverse complement strand
GATTTTTATAAATGATGTAGAGGGGAGGCAAGCAGGTATTTTAAAAAGAAAGCCTTACACCCCTTAGCTAGCCAGTGGAGGGAGAAAGCAGAACGGTAGTGTTTTCCAATATGTAAGTGGTTCATTTTACCACAGATAAATGAATATTTCTGAAGGGGCGAGATGCATGAGTTTGGGGTATTTATAAACAACAAAACAGAGAAAGCAAAATGGCAAAGGAGAGATGGCCTGTATTACTCCCAACCCTATGGGAGCAAACAGATTGTCCACTAATAAGGAAATGATCTGGCCATTTTTTTAGATTAGAGGTGTGGGAGGAGAAGAATTTAAAGGAGGGAATGCATGGTTCTCACAGTAATGTGTCCACTGGTTGTTGCTGTAAGAGATAATGAGAATGTAAAGCAAAGGTGGGAGGAGAAAATATCTTCTATACAAATGCTATGAGCATATTAATAAGGTCACCGATTGAAAACATGCCATTTCCAAGGCTAAGCGTGATATTCCTGGAACGTGTGAGCTACAAGGGACTGAAAACAGAGTAGGGAGATGCAAAGTTTATTAAAGAGGACAGCCTGTGCTCTTCAGTCACAGCAGAGACAGCAGTGTATATCCACGTCCAGAGCAGGAAACACTATGAATGTTTTGCCTGTCAGAACATAGGCTGTTTGGACAAAAGCTGAGGAAGGACAATGAATGCAGTCATTTTATTCCTGGATGTTGCAACAGACCCCCAGGGCAAGCAAAGAAAGTAGATTGGGAAATGTTTTTACAGATAAGAGAAGTCTGTAAAACAGCTAGAACATTGATCACAAGGGATTTTAATTACTCGGCTATTGATTGGGACAGCCGCGATGCAGAAGTGAAGCAGAGGAATGGGTTTCCAGAAGTAATGCAAGATTGTCATCTCACATGGCTAGCTGAACAGACAAGCTGCACAGTCTGAGGCTGTTCAGGTCCTAATTCTAGGAAGTGTGCCAAGTCTGATCAATTAAGTTGAAGTTGGAGAGTAGTTCGGATCCAGTGACACCATCTAACATTAGAAAGAAAATGCTCAAGAGAAGGCAATACAAACACTTCAGACAGAAGAAGAAAGAAGTTAAGGAAGTTGTCCTAATGAAATCTGACTGGAATGTTGTAGTGCATTGGAAATGTAATCAGGGATGCTTCTTGAAAGAAGCCATAAAGAGGGAAGGGAAGGGAAAGGAGTGGAACGGTAATTGAAATTCATCCTAGTTCAGTCTAGAAAGGGAATACAGCAGCAGAGGCTAATAGCTGCAATGATCCTTGGCTAATGGAGAGTTCAGTGGGGGTCATGAACACCTGCATATTTTAGAGCAGCCCTGACACTGCTCTAAATTATGTGACTGTCTCTGGCTGTCCCTGGCAGCTATAATAATACATTTACACCTTGTCTCTCTCAGGTATATCAACTGATGTTCCAGAGCTTCTAAAACATAGTCTTCTATTTCTTATGGCATGAGTAGTCTGAAGAAATAAGTGCCTCTGTGGCAAAAGTAGAAACACAAAAAAACCCCCTAATTCTTGTCCCAAAAGGTGAGAGATGAGCTATTCCTTCTTTTTGAGCAACAATAGATGAGGAAAAAATACTTTACTTGACGATATGTAATAAAAGCCACTAAATCTCATAAGTGATATAATAAGACCCTAGCATGGAAAATATTTAACTTTTTGTCAGCTAAAGGAATTGTTTGGAAGTACTTGATTGTTCCTAATGCCAACCAGCCTGTGAAGTCTTCTAGGAGAATGTGGAAATTAGTATGTATAATCACAACGTGAAAAATTCAGTGGTATATACAACATGGGCACATGACCTAGTGTGGATTTTCTAAAGGATGAACTGACAGATATGAAGTATATCTCTGACCTTGGATTAGAGCAAGAAAAGCAAGCAAGAGAGCAGACTAGGACATGGCGTTGCCCAGAAAATACACAATGTGAAATTTTGCCACAGAGAAGGGCAGATGATGTTCAAGTACTACAGCAGTAAGCATGTGGAAAAGGCAGCCACTGGCCTGGGCAGGTGATCATATCTATAGGTGGTGAAATGATCTTATCTACCTTTTCTTCTCAAGCTGTTTAATTTTGTAGAGTTGATTGAGTGGTCAGTGAAGTTATTCCTCAGCTACAGGGCGTGCGGTGTAGATCTCTCCATCTGATTCCCTCCCTTTGGCTCCACTTAGAGCTGATGAAGAGCAACAGTCAAGCTTAGGCCTTAAATAACATGTGCTAAAGATTCTTTCTTCTCTCCAGCAGTCATAAGGCACTATGGATGATGGGCTCCAATGCAGAAGCCTGTATTGAAGACATTTATAAGGTACCAGATGAAGCTTACACTCAGCCTGCAATATCACGGCAACTGTTTAGATTGTAGGATGCCAAGTCCCTGATTATATTAGGCAAAGCAGGGACTCAGACTGTTGTCTCCTACCTCCTTCATTACTGCCATATCCACCAGGCTTCTGGCTGTCTGGGTTGTTCTCTTGCACTCTCTTTCAACACCTGTCAATAAGAATGTCAGTGTTGGTGAAAGGCATTGCTCCTAATAGATCATTCCATTGAATGGTTCCTGGTGAATTCTAGTAAGAAAACATTTGTTTGCAAATTTGTCCCCTTTTTCTTGCTCATTGACCAATATGAAGGAAGATCTAGCAAAAGAGAGTGTCCTAAGACACACACACACACACATATATATGAACATACAATATAAAATGATCCTTTGCTTTCTGATCAAGTATTGTCAAGAGTGTAAAATAGTTCTTGAAAATGTATTGATAGCTGATGATGTATCTTGGTCTACGCAGAGAAAACCCTACTTAACATTAGCGGTTCCCAGTGCAGCTGTACTTGCAACCAAGTCGGAGACTATTTCCCAAATTCACAAGAAATATCAGAATAAGAGAATTAGAAAATACAGTATGGAAAGTTTGTTCACACATGAGCAGTTTTAGCTTGAGCAGCTGCTCTTTTCTGTGGGTATTGAAAGACACATCAGTGTATAATGTTGTCAGAGGAGTTATATTTAGGATACTCCCTCATGCTTTGGAATACACATTTAGTTCTCATTAGCCTTCAGCAGCATGGGTGGTTACAAAGATTAGTATCTGCAAATTTGGTGTGAATACTGTGAAAATAGCTTTTCTTCTGATGTATTAGACACTCAAGTTCTAGTATGCCAACAGAATCTTACATTCAAATGTCAGGGGGTAGCTCAACCTGTGTATTTCCATGTGTCTCTATCTCTACTTGTGTGCCAAATTCTACCCTCTTTCCACTTATGTGAAGAGATGGGGACGTAGGGAAGGAACACCAATGAGGAGATTGCTCAAAAGCAAGCCGTGAAGTAAAGACAGAGACCAAATCCTAAAGTAAAAATAAATAAATAAATAAATAAATAAATAAATAGTTAAACTGTAGAGTCTTGAAACAGAATTCATTGTATTAGACCTAGAAAGTTGTCCTGAGGAGATACAGAATATAGGAACCTGGCAGAGAGTTTTCAGCATGGAAATCTGTATTTGCGTGTCTTCATTCTGTACCTTAATTTCTTTTGCTCCTGTCAAGCTAACTTTCTGTGGGTTGAGGACTTTAAGCCCATGATCAGCTTGAGCTCAGATGAAAATTATATTTTGGTATTAACATTCCTATAATATTTTAGAGGAAGCAAAGATGGAGAGATTTGTCAGCTCCAAAATGGAAGCAAGAAAAGATCACTTTTCCTTCTAGACCAGTGATTAATGGACAAATATATAATAAATATTTGAGAAGTGCTGCATATGAGATATTAAAAAGAGGTTCTGAGCATGACTGCAAAATGAGATGGTAGAACAATGACAAGGCAAGAACAGGTAAAAAAATTCAGTAAGATTACAGAGGAGTTTAACAGAAATAATAAGAAAGTATTCAAGTATGCAAGGAACAGGGTGTCAGCAAAGGAGATGTGGTGAAAATGTTTTATTGACAGCACAGGTAGACACAGCCAGAAACATGAATGGATTCATGGCCTCAGCGTGCTCGCACAAGAGGATGGGGAACCAATACAGAGGCAGAAAACAATTTCCTGGGATTGCGATGCTGGGGCAGAGGAGGAGGAAAAAGAAATAATAAAGAAAATGGCAAAGCTCCCACCAGCTTGCCCCATATCAGAACGTATTTTCCAGAAACACAGATTTATAGTTAGGACTGAAGAAAGATGTGCCTCTTCTGCAAAGGTAAGTAATACAAATTTGGCAACTTACTGCATGAACTGTTTGGATCAAAGCAAGAAATGGAAAGGGCGGTCAAAGAGAGATAAAGTGATGACAGAGAGAAAAATGCATGTTTGTAGGCCAAATTAGGTGAGTGTGATGCCTAAGAGTTGTACACAAGTTCAGTAATAAACCTGGCAGGAAGTGAAAACAAAATAAAAAGACAAAAGAAGAAAACTTCTGTGGACTGACAGAGCAAGACAAGAAAATAGAAGTCTCTGGTAGGGTAGTGTGTACAGAGGGAGCGGAGTGACTACAACAGATATAGAAACTTGGGTTTGGTTTTGGTTTTTTTTAGGATCTCTAGTGCTCTCTGACCATCCCCTGACCCTGGGCTGATCTTCCCAGCAAGGGTCAGCTGACAGGACCAGAAGATTGCCCACCCCATCCTACACCCTGGGGTCTCCATCTTGGCTCTTCCCACTCCACGTTGGAGAAATGCTACAGGGGAACACCAGAGAGGCTTGTGTGCAGGCACAGAAGCATGGCAAGATGCAATCTTCCTACCTGCCAGAGGGAGATGTTCCACCTAGATGTGAAGGGGTAAAAGAGGCAGCAATCTTCAAAACTGATGTCGTTCTCAGGGAAAAATCACTCTTGTGTACTTAAAGCACAGGAATTACTTAGATTAGGGAAAGCTAGTGCCCAGTCTCCCTGAGCTTATATTTCTCTGAGGAGGGCAAGGGAAAGCTTGAGGAAACAGGTTCAGGCCGAAACAAATGACAGACAAGACTAAATGCTTGAGAGCAGTGAAAGTCATGGTACTTTCACCCTCTGATTCAGAAGCAAGGGTCACATTAAATTTACGATCTTATTTATGAGGATGAGGCTTTGACATTTTTGCTAAATCTGTTCTTTTTGTTATTGGCTCATACCACCCATTTCCCTTTTTTCATACACAAGTTGTTTCCTGACTGTCTTGTTGACTGTCTGCTTTCTGGGAGCAAAGGCTGCCTCTTTTGTCACTTAGCCCTACAGTGTCATCTGGAACCTGATCCATAACTGAAATTTTTAGATGTCAGCGTCACTGAAGTATTGATCACAAAAGACACAGGTGCGTCTGAGTTTCTGCCTTGGATATAGACAACTGCAGTATAGGCAGAAGGTTTCAAAAATGCAGTTTCTATCAGACAATAGGTGTGTTGTATGAGAAATGTGAACATGCAGGGCTGATGATGGTGGGGAAGGTGGCAGGGCAAGCTAGGAAACAGCACTTGACTGGCCCCACAGGCACCGGTCCAGTGGCTGTTTGCTGAAAGATTTGGGGCGAGAGGTGTTCTAAGAAATAACCTGAAGTCCAAGGGTTCTTCTTATGCAAACCCTCAGCAGCTGGCAGCATGGAGGAAATCACTAACGTTGTGTTTGTTGTTTCTCATGCAGCGTGTTTCTCATGAAGCCTGCGGGAGGGGGAGAATGGGGTTTTCTCAAACTGTGTCTGCAAACAGACCCTGATGATTGCTTTCCTTTCACTCCTAGCAGCTTGGAAGTGAGAAAAAAACAACAAAGGGCTCATCCTGGTCATCTTTACTTCATGTGGGGTGAAAGATGGTTTTCCCTGGGGAAATCGCCAAGGCAGTAACTGGGATGAGGAATCTAGTGTAAAATGTGTGATGACTAATGCTCCAGGTGTTTACCACCTTACCTGCAGGATTAATAAAGAGGAGGCAGAAAATCCTTTGGGTTCAGAACTGTGCCTCACCTGCTGGGTTGCCACCAGCCACACATGGGGAATACACACCTTGGTCAGGCTGCGAGTCCTGAAATTAGACCAAGTCAAAACTCTCCCTCACTTCTTAACTTCCAACCGATCTGTAGAGCTAGAGCAGCCAGTCTCACCATTTAACCTCCTAGGTGTTTGTGTAGGAGGTTATCACCACGAATTCTACAGGGAGAGGGGAGAAAGAAATGAGGGAGATGGAGGGAGGCTCCTCTCTTCTTTCCAGTGTCCAGGTGTAGAGTGACAGAGATATTTATGATGAAAGCATGGCATGATGGAAAATGGTAAAACCATAGCTGAGATGACGATGTGCAACTGGAACTGACAAAGGTATAGCAGGAGTTGAAACAAGAGCTTGACAGAGGCACATGGAGACTTTCCTTTGACTTTCAAGGGGCTACAAAGGGGGCTCAAAAGACAATTTTTGGTTGCACATTTCTAAGGAGGGCAGAGAGAGATACTGCAAGGCTGCCTGAGAACTGCAGCAGATGCAATGATATGAAGAAATGAACACTGAACTTAAAAAAAAAGCAACAACCCAAACCAACAAAACCAACCTTATCACATTCAAGGAACAAATGAATGCAAAGGAAGGGGAAATTCTCACAAATACATCAGGGTCCCTATGGCAACATATCAGTTTTACTAAGTCAACCCTTGCTGAATGGGTGTCCACTCAAGCAGAGTCCTCGTGAACAAACAGAGAGAGAAGCAGGAAGGCACTCAGAAAAGCAGAGGTCAGATGTTTCTGTTGATGGCAATATTTTCTCCTTAGCATTCAGGGCAGTTGTTGCTGCAAATCTGACAGAAATTCAAAAAATTGGAAGTTGACTGTTTCTGCCATGGAGGCCACCTGGTCTTGAATGAGACGACTTTTCTTGAATGGGGCACCAAACCAAAGAAAACAAACTTTGGGTTTGTTTATGCTATTGTTACTGTATAATTGTTTTATTCCAGAGTGGAACACTGGAACAGTTTTCACAGGGAGGTAGTTGAGGCCTCATCCCTGGAGACATTCAAAGGTAAGGCTAGACAAGGCTCTGAGCAATCTGCTCTAGTTGCAGATGTCCCTGCTTACTGCAGGGGGGTTGGACTAGATGACCTTCAGAGGTCCCTTCCAACCCAAATGATTCTATGATTCTGTGATTCTATTTTCAAATAAATGCCTAAAGGGGTTTTTTTTGTTGTTATTTTTAACCCTGAATACTTTCAGGGTTATTTTGTTCAGAAAAGCCATAAGCTCCATTAATCAACCTGTTCTGCAAAACCTTTTATTCAAAGAGCTTTCAGGAAAATAAGAGGATATCCAAGTAATTTAAGAATACGCCAAAGAAGAGCACTATGCTACCTGCTTTCAGAGAGGGCGTGGAAGGAAAATGTATTTAGCAAGAACTGGTGGATTATTAAGTGGTTTTATCTCCATTCAACATCTCTCTGTAAATAAGTCAAGGTTTGTTTCAACCTTGTGCAAGTGCTGGCAAAATTTAAAGCCTTAAACAGTGAACTGCTTTGAAGAAAGCTTATCTTCCTAATGGAAACAAATTGTGCCCATTATTTATATATGTGGTAAAGCTTTATTGAAACATAGGAGGGGTGGTTTGAGTTTCCCTTCTCAGATAAGGTTGATTGTTTAACATCAAATTTAGATCTTGGATTATGGCATATTGATAGAATATGAACCATACGTGGTAATAAAAGCAAATAAACTCATTCTTTATATGCCACCAGCAACGTTTTGAAACACAGATGTGTGCTTAAAATGACCTATTAAAGAAAGTAATGCAGCACCAGGAGGGTATTAGCTTGAAGGAATGCCCATAGAAGCCAACAGGATAATCTTAGTCATGCTCCTTGGGTGTTGGATCATACCCTCATGAGTCAGATGTGTTTGATACACATACCACTGCTCTGGAATAAAGTATACTGTCATCATAGAGAAGTAACTATGGCATAGGCTTCTCACTACTACCATAGGATTTCACAGGTTTTGATACGGAGGGTAGCAAACTGGAAAAAGAAACTATTTTGCTTGCTTTCAATTGTTTAAGCTCTTGGACAGTTTTTCTTAACTAGATGATTATTATTTTATTTTATTTTTAATTCTGCGCTACTTAGGAAAGGTTAGTCTTGATAACTACAGCTTCTAGTTACAGATCTAGTTTCCATTTTTGACTTTTATGAAAATGTGCAGATTCCTGGTGTTAAGATTCCCAGTGTTTCAAATGAGTAGAAGTAGCCCTCTAATATTTTTTTCTTGACAAACTCACCTCCTAAAAACTCGGAAATAATACAACTGGATTATGTTGATAATTAGACTGGATGAGTGCAACACTTTTTCTCAATATTTATATATATAAACGTATATCTGCTTTTAGTGTTCAGGGTTTTGGAGCTGACATCAATGGTTCAATTTAAAATCTGCCTCATGTTTTAGGCTAGCTATTGTGTTGCAGAGAACCTACGTGATAGTAGATATATCACAGCTCACTATAGTTAATACTGGAGCATGAAACTAGCTTTCTCTCAGGGTTTGAAACTGGGAATAAGTTTCAAAGCCCTTAATGATAGAAGTAGAGCCTCTGAATTATCTGGTGTGGTTTCTAGTGCATCCTAAGCTTCATCCCTCCCTTGTAGTTTGGGTAAGGACTTCAAGGGGCTCAAGTATGCCTCGTAGAGCCTCTCTTTCCAACACAAGGTTATTTCTCTCTGGTGACCTTGTTGCAATGATGCAATGATTTGAGTGTGCACAACTCATCTTGCCCAAGCCACAACAGTGGCTAGGCACAAGATTCAGGCTCTCCTCCATGGGAGGGCTGGGGAGTCAGGAGGCTCAGGGTGCGTGGTGGGTGCTGCAGAACTGCTAGCTTTGAGACCCCCAGCACAGATTGCAGAGTTGGGCAGCCTTTCTGATTTTGTTTGCAGCTGTCACCATCCCAGGGAGCATATTGGTTTTGGAAGCATGAGCATACTTCTCTATGATGTCAGGAACTACATTTGGTTTGTGTTAAATGTTCGTAAATAACTAACTAATGAACTAAATAAATAAATAAGTAGAAAATTAAGACAAGAAAAGAAGTTGATATAGTCAAAAAATATCTCCCGCCCACAGTACTATAAGCCAACAGCTTTTAAATGCCACATTCATTGGGTAGGGCAGCTTCATCTTCTGACGGGTAGATAGGCAGATACCTTAGCCTTCGATCTGTTGTTCATTTCTGGGGAAGATTGTTGAAGGTGAGGCATATTTTTTTGCTGTGCAGTGACTCTTTACGTACACATCCACAATTGGTTTGATACGTGCACTACCTGTGGACTAGAGTATCTGAGGACCTTATAATGTTGCCATATTTGTTTCCTTGACACTCAACATACCTGGAAAAAAAAGTAACTCCTAATTGTATCCTCTCACCAGTGGAGAATGAAGGCAGGGACAGACGCTTTGAGCACTTAACTCAAAAACTTCTCTGAAGTTGGGACCCCAGTCACAGAGGAAAGTAGAGCAGGGAGCTGGAACTCATCTCTGAAATTGCATAACCCCCAGGCATGGGGATATTTTGCCTTCCTTTTAACTTTGCTTGCAACCTGATACAGGAGTACAGAGAGAATATTATTATTAGATGCAACATGAAGTAACAAACAAAAGCATATCTCTCAAAATGTAGAAAAATAAGTTTGGTCAGAAGTACTTTGTTGACCTTACTGAAATAACTCCTTCTCTGACCCAGATACAGCATGTGTAATCCACTTTGTAATGTCACTACAATGCTCATCAAGATTTCTACCTTGATATAACATCTGTAGATCAGGCATTCATTGTTCTGATCAGCGGCGTTCTCGTGGTTGTGTTGCTACCTGGGCGGCTGCTGACACCAAAGAGACTTTGGCTGTATAAGATCATTTGAAATTTGCAGCAGCAGAGCATTTAGGATTTGCAGACAAAACCATTAAAGTATGGGCAGGATAGTTTTCTTTCCCTCTAAATATGAAGGAAGAGGACACAGGGATGACACTTTATTTAATTTGGATTAAAAGAATGCTGTGAGGTTTCATTTTTTTGGAAAAGTGAGTTTTGATGTTACCTTAAACTGGTTAAAAAAATATATGAAAGTTCTGGTTGAAACTGTTTCCTCTGGAGTTTATTTCTAAAATCAAAACGCCTCTCTGATTTGAAGTTCTGAAACCCACTGCTGTGAATAAAAATGTGCAGCCATTTCATTTATTCATTTTGGAAGAATGAAAGAGGCAATGAGTAAAACTGCAGTGGGGTGAGGGAAACCTGCTGATCAGAATGAAGGTTACTTATATTACAATAAACATGTGTTGGTCTTGGCTAATATTGGTTTAAGTCACAGTCTCATTTGAACTCAAAGTGCCTTTTGCTTCGCCTGCTCAAAGGACACAATTGTCATCAAGGAAGTAAAATCTCTTCTGTTCCCCCAGCTGGAAGAAAAGAGATTGGAGGTGTCAGTGGAAGGGACAGGGCACAAGAAAGGAAAGGAAAGGAAGGCAGACGCTCTCACACAACTTCTTACAATGGCTCCAGCATGCCCTTCCATTGGCAGGAATCCTTTTGATCAAATCCTTGCCCTGGGCTGAAAGTGTTTTAATGAGCATACAGACACTGTCTTTTTTTTTTTTTTCTGGGTCTATTTTGTGTTCTTAAGGATAGATAAGTAAAGCGTGCACTTAAATGATCGTGTGTGTGCTCCTTAAATGTGCTCTAGAGGAAAGGCGTAGTGCTTGAATGTGGAGGCTGGGCAGCGCCAGCCTGAAGGACAGAAGGAAAATAGCAGAGGAGGAAACTTGAAATCAACTTGTTTCCTTTAACATTTGTTTGCTTTGGGAGGAGGAATATGCAACCTGCAGAGAGGTGGGGATTTTGGGAGCGGAGGGAGTTTTGTGGAGATTCCCACATCTGACTGACTTTCCCCAGCATTGGTTTCTTTGAGATTCCCATCAAGGCTACTGTGGTTCATCCAGTTCCTTCTGCCTGTGTCCCAGGCAGATGCAAGGTGCCCTGCTGGGTGACAGCAGCCAGCTTCTGAGGGAGGATGCCCCACACTGCTCCTGTGGGAGTCTGCTCCTCAGACTCAGTCATAGACCTGTGCTTTTAATTCCCGTGTTGGGAAGGACATGCATGATTTGGTCTACGGTGGTGATCTGTTGGTCCCTGCTCTCCCCACTGCACTGGGCACAGGTATGGGACCACATGGAGGAACTTTTGGCAGCAGTCTGAACATACCAGGTTTGTGGAGCTGAGGAGAACTTCACTCGCCTGGGCTGCCAACACAGATCTTCCCATGAGCCCTAAAACGCATTAAACATTAAAAAAAAATAATTAAAAAAATTATACTTTTCAAAAGGCAAATGCAGTTTAGTTTGACACATCTCATCTCATTATTCTAAGGTGTTTGTGGGAAAAGCCAAGCTTTGTCAGTATGTCACAAGGTACTAACACACTAACAGTAACTGGAGATCAATGAAGGGACCTGCTTGAAAAAAACACTTATCACTATCTTTCAATTTACCTGTTAGGTTTCAAAAAAGGGAGTGCAGGAGGATGGAAGCCAAGACCTCTACAGAGAAGCAGAACCTTCCTCAAACTGGGATGGCGAGAGTTGAAACAAAGTTTTGCCTTGACAGCAGCTGCCTAAATCAAAACGTTTTTCAAGTTTTTTTGATGTGAATCGCAGGAGATGCGACTACTGGGATTTGCATCCAAACAGGACCCCCGCAGATTTCTTCAAATCATGGTGACAAAGGTATGACATTTATGATTTGCGACTGTTATTCCACATGTGTGAATTGCCAAAATAAAGGTTTCCAAAAGGCGACTTTTTTTTTTTTTTTTTTNGGTTCACACAGGCGTGTTTTTTTTTTTTTTTTTTTTTTTTTTTTTTTTTTTACTGATGCAGTTTGTAACCAAGAAAGTGCCAACGTTGAAGCACTGTCTGGTTTAGCTCAGGGTACCAGCTGCTTCCCAGGTAGAGCTGCTCCCTGGAGCTGATTGCTCGGATGCTGTTAACAATGCTCTTTCAATAAGGGCAGCGTTATTGCTGCATAGCCTTGGCTTGGCTAACAGGTGTGTATTAAGGATTTGCACACTTTGAGCAACGTGCTACTGCGTAAGCAGTGGAAATTCATCTTGTAGGAAGTAATTTTGATGAGTTCATACTTGATCTGCTGAGATATTTTGCCCTCGATAACAGTACAAATAGCCTCAGAAAAAAATGGTAAATGACTAAATATGGATGCCAAGGAAAGAATTTATAATATTTATAATTTATAATATTTAGGTATTTGTATAAATTTTTGTACGTGCTGGTGGTAGCTCAGCTCATGTCATTATTACTCCCATTACTGCCTTTTTAGTCATCTCCTTGGTTATTCTTCCCAGTAACATCCTCTAACAGTGACCGTTTCATAAGTTAAGTATATGATGTATAAACCATTAGCGCTTTCAGTTTTAATTTTACTGCATTAGTTTATTTAAGAGTCTCAGATTTATCTCATGTAGATTATTCATTAATTCGCTCGCTTCTGCTCATCTTCATGTGAACTAACCTGTAGTAGGGAAGGAAGGAGTCCCGTGCATCAAATCACTTCTGTTTCTGTTCTTGGTAATGATTCTTCCTGCTGCATCTTTTTCAGTGAGGCAACCAGATCTGTGACATTAGCTAAGAGGATGCCTCTCTTTTTTTCTATTATTTAACAGTTAAATAGTTTTAGTGTTACTCACTTTCACTCAACACACCTTAAAATTCAAAAAATGTTCACCTGGTAAGATTTAGTTTTAAAATAGTCATCAATTTAAAGATTTATTAATTTTTATGGTAGATCTACTCTCCTAAATTTGGGGTTAATTTCCTTATCTGTATACTACTAATAATACTACCAGCTGACATACTCTACACATGCACACACATATATATCTATCTACCGAGATAGATATATCCAGCTATGTATGTGCTTGCGTATATGCACACACATCTGAACTGGCTCTGCTTATTTCAGTCAACATTTAAAAAAACTCCACCTTCGTGCTTCCTGATTACAAGCTGTATTGGCACAGGACAATTTAGAAAATAATTAATTCATTAACTAATCTCAATGATATCTGAACAAAATACCAAGCCCAATAGAAACAAAAACTTCGGGGGGTTCATCAGTTAGAATGAACACGCACAAAATTCAGAGAGAATGAAAGTAACTCAGAAAATGTTTATGTGGAAAATTGTCCATGCATTTTATTACTTGTTCACAAAAATCTCAGTGCACGACTTAGCTAAATTACCGGCAAAGTTAAATTAGGCATGCACACTTTAGAATAAAAAACACTCCTTCTGCCTGCCACACAGAGGCCACTAGTTCACAGGAAACAGAAATACAGAAATAGCTGCTCTTCAGTCTGAAGAAGATTTGCCTGAATATCCACAAAACAAACCATTTGTAGAAAAATTGGACTTAAACAGAGACATTTAAAAATTATAAGAGGATGCACTTCTGCTGTGGGATTTTTATATGAATCCCACCAAAGCTCAAATTCTTGTGTCAGAATAATGCAATAGCCACTACCGATAATGTTGGAGTGTCCTCTTTGTAAGTTTTAGTGTTTTAGAAACATATCCTACTACTCAATATTTTGCAGTATTTCAGTATTCAAAGTAATGACTCATACGGATATTTTTTTAATCATTTCCTAAATTTACTGTTCTCTCAGTACTTTATATATACATAAGCCAATGTCTTTTCTTTCATGTAGAAATTATCAAAACTGTGTGTTTACGAACTTAATTGAACTAGTCTGATTGCTAGTGTACATCTGTAGCTGGAATTAGGCTCAGCTGTACCATGACTCATATAGAGGGAAACCTCTGTGCCTTCAAAGGGCAAAAGGTCCCGAGCATGATGCATTTGGATGCTGCAGAGAGCGTAAGACCAGACTTCCGCTACAGCACTAGGCATGCTTCTCAGAAGAAATTTGTGACGCTCCTTGGAAGTGACTGCAACTATTTGTGAGATTGAGGGGTTGTATGATGGCTTTAATCAAGGCAGGGCTATGTGGCAAGTGTTTATGTGCATTTATATGCTTTCGTGAATAAATGATATTTAAAGTGACCAGGGGCAGAGACGGGGAAACATGGGTTCAGATTTCTCTGTTTCCCTTTCGCTCAGCAGCTCACTGCCAGCCAGACTTGTGTAGGTATCTGGGAAGCTGCAGTAAGTGTCTAGTGAAGCTTCCAGACCTTTTTGCAACAATAATGATGTATGGTTATAGCAGAGGCTACAGAAGCTAACCAAGGATTTTAAAAGATCTAGCAAAGGAGCTCTCTGAACCATTAATGATGACTTTCTACAAATCTTGGTGCCCTGGGGAGGTTTCAGAAGGCTAGAAGAAAGCTTATATAGAGCCAACATTTAAAAAGGTTAAACGGGATGACTTGAGTAATTATATGCCTGTCAACCTGACATTGATCCCAGGCAAAATACTGAAACAGCTGATATGAGACTTGATTAATAAGGAATTAAAGGAAGGTAATATAATTAATGCCTTTCAACATGCGTTTATGGAAAATAGATCTTGTCAAAGTGGTTTGGTATCATTTTTATGAGATTACAAGCTTGGTTGAGAAAGGTAATAGCACTGATGTAATGTACTCAGATTTCTGTAAGATAGAAGAATGCTACAAATCATTGCAGCCAACATCAAATGGATTAAAAAAACAGCTAACTGGTAAATCTCAATTTGTATTGCAAACGCAGAAAATTTATGGAACAGGTATGTCTTCATTGGAGTCCTTCAAAGAATGGTTCTGGATTTGAAGCTGGTTGACATTCCTAACCATGTCCTGAAAGAAAAAAAACAAAAACACACAACAAAACAAAACGTAGTCACTATAGATTATACTTACAGACCACACGAATATTAGGAGAGTAGACAATAATAAAGTGAACGTGTCACTTATAAGGAACAAGCTAGATATTTTGCCCAAACTCTAATGTTTTCTATCTACAAATAGCAAAAGTTTGTCTTACAAGACCTTTCCTGTAGTAGATGTGACTTTTTAAAAGACTTGGAACTCATTGCAGGTGGATAATCAGCAAAACAGAACTTCCAGTGCAGTGCCTGAAAGGAGTCAATATTGAATGTGCAGCAGGGAATGTCTGGTTTGAGCAGGATGGATTTATGTTACTACTATGATTGGCATCAATACCACCTTTTTGGGAGTACAGCGTCCCATTCCGAAACCCAGCTTGAGAGGGATGTTGTTAAGCTGAGGAGTACTGGGAGAAGACCCCCAAGAGCA
>WEIS01076777.1:8666-27465 GCA_013389965.1 Todus mexicanus | reverse complement strand
AACAGGATAATGAAATCTTGTGAACACTTACCTAATCTGAATCATTTGATTTTAAGCCTGACAGTCAGCCAAATCTATTTAAAGAACATCTCTCACAGTAAAAAAGCAGCAGAAAGCCATTGGCTTCGAATTGCAGAAGGTGCAGTGATGGTGGAGGAATGGAAATTTCTACCTACTCCAGATCCAAGGGAAACTCTGCTTCTTCCCAGCTGCCTGCAGGTGCTTCTGTAGGATTACAAAACCTTAGCACTCACTTCTGCATCCCTTCCTGAAAGAAGGACATCAGCTGACAAACACCTGTCTCCTGTGCAAACTTATAACCACGTAGACTTTTGTTCAAAATAGTGGAAAATGACCTCACTTATCCCACAGACCTAGTGAGAGAGTAGAATAGCTGTGCCTAGACTTCCATAAAGCAGTTAAGAGGACTCAGAAGTATCCAGTGGTCTCTCAAACAGAAAAGCTATTAAAAACCATCCAGAGAAGAGCTCTAATACAATATGACAACCATTCAAAGGCAAATTACAATAAAAAATAAATCAAAAAATCCCAAACACGCAGCTCTAAATATCTAAAGCCAGTGTCATAGCCTTTTCTGATCAACAATAACACAACCTGCAAGACAATCTAGAAGTTACTGGAGGAAAGCATCTCCTCTTAGAGACTGCAATTTATAAGAGCACAATGTGGGATAATTGGGTAATAAAGGGCTTCTGTTCTAAGGCAAACAATGAGAGAGATGAGGTCAGAGCTAGAGACGCAAAGGCCACATTATTTACTTTGTGTGGGGGCTTATTGCCAAAACACACTTCACTCCCCAGATAAAACTTTTGCTCATATCAAAAACAGGGTATTAATAACCACTGATCTCATGCATCAGGTGCTCTCAGCACACGCATTTGCTGTGGAGGTTACAGGGAACCAAGGCAGATGGGCCCACAGCTTTGTGTCCTACTTCCGAAATCCTTTGGAAGCAGCTACACTGCACCCCTTTCTGTTACCAGCCCAAAGGATCTGTTAACAACTTTTCTGACAGTTGAAGAGGGAAGGCTTAAGTATAAAATTAAGAATTCTGCCCATCCTGAAGTAAATTCCAACCATTTCAAAACAGCCTGCAGAGCACTCCTTCACAGCTGCCCAGCTCTTCAAGACTGATGCTGAACATCATAAAAAAGCCTGCATTTTTGCACATCTGGATTTCCAAAGCACTTATCCTGAAGTTTTGTCTCACTTTCTACAGGAGATCTAAGTTTATTCTCCCAAGTTTGTATTTGAAAAATACCCTACGTACCCCTAGGCTTGGGGCTGGACATTTCACAAGGAGGAAGGGTGGGGTAAAATCAGCTTTCCCATAAAACTTGTGGAACTCAAGATAGACAGGGAAAACATTGCAGCTTCAAATGTTACGCAAGTGTTCAAAAGCAGCTAAACATCACCAATCAGTTCTGTGTAACACAGAAAATCACGACAAATAGGAACAGGGCAGCTGTCAACCATATGGTGAAATGGAAGGGTTTGGTTTGATTCTAGAGAACGCTCAGCCAGTCTCCTGCTGTTAGTTATCACACTCCCAAATTTTCACCGTGGCTCTCCAAAGGGGAGCTTCAAGACGAATTCAGTAATTGATTCAATCTCCACATGTAAACAAACATTTTTGCTGCAAAATTCTGTATTTTACAACCATCAGCTATTGCAACAAGATTTCAAGGTCCTTTTTCCTGTGGAGTCTCATTTACAAGAAAATCATCTCATCTCTCTTCCAACAATACCACTGACCCAAGAAAAGAAGTTTTCTACTTAGACTTGCAAATTCCAGCCCAACAATGACTGAAGAGCTCCCAGAAGCTTTCAGTAGTAGTCAGTAGTATTCAGCAACATACAGCTTAATGACTGACAATTTTCTAAATCCTAAAATCTGGCTGCCATTCTTCTCCTGACCTTGCACAGACTTTCACTGCCGAATGGAAAAATTCGTCCTTTTCTGTAACAGCTACCTTGTTATAACTACAAGTTCTGTCAATCTTCACACCCCTCTCCTTACTTAAAACAGAAGTCAGTAGCAACCAACCCCCAAATCACAAACTGTTCACATCACAGCACCACAAATCCCTGTCTCATTGAACTCTTCTGTATTACACCTTGATTTCAGTAACATTTGAAACAAACGAACACGTTAATACACACACATCCACATAGAATAAAAAACACAGGTTAGAAAGAAATGGATTTTGCAGGAGAACAAGCAAAAAGAAAAACTCTGGCACCATTACTAATTCAATTTCAAAGGAAAGACAACACAGGCTAAGCAAAGGCAATGCAAAGCAGCAACACATTGAGAGTAGCAACAGAGTTTGACCAAACAGATGGACAGCCCTTGGGTGGAAAAAATAGTTCTTTCTAGTGACATGTTAAGAATCTTAAATACTGCAACGTATGGTTTTCTCCAGGTAGTGCTCAAGGGGAAAGATGACACCCAGGGCAGAAGCCAATTTCCTTAACACAGGTACATAATGGACTTTCTGATACTACTGGCTAGTGAAAATCTCCACAGAGGGTGGGCAGACAATTTCCACCTCCCTCATAATCAACAGCTGGAGCCTGACAATGCATTTCATAGTACAATAAAACCATTTACTCCCTCCCTCTTTTCTCTTAGTTCAGGATAGTATTTGGTATTACAATATTATGGTATTAAAATAATAGTTATATCTTATTCTCAAACTAGTAATTCATTGTATTTTATGTTTTATCTATACCACCATTACCACATATCAAGATGGCTTATAACACTTATTCTTGCCAGACTAATACCAAGGTGCAAAACAAAAGCAGTACAGAGAAACTGGTGCAAACAAGCACAGGCAGAGGGAAGAAAGAAAGAGGTAGCAGCAGAGAGAAGAAAGAAAGAGGCAGCAGCAGTTTAAAGTGCCTGTGCTGGGTCCCAGTATTAAATGCTTGCATCATTTTTTCCTGCCTTGCTGAAGCTGACAAGCAGAAGGGGTGCTGATGCACCGTGAAACATTATATAGATTAATACTTCTACATAAAAACATAAAACCATGCACCCGGCATCCACAACATGCTGATTATTCCTCTTTTTTTAAGTAGTCATCTGTGCTGTATAGCTATAAATAACACTTCAGCAGAATCACGAGTGTGCACACACATGCATAACATAAGCACTTAAATATACCCAGCTTGGATTTAAGATCATTACTGTTTAGATTTAGAGGAATAAGCATAAGTAACAAAAACAGGGAAACTGATTTTTGCTTCTTTTGGCTTTGTATACAGAAGCGTTTTCCTGCAAAACCCACTGAAGACTTGGTAACTTGAGGAAGAAAAACACTTGCATAAACCACAAGAGAAAACTTACTGAAACAGAACATCCCATATCCAACATCAGTTAATAACATATGGGAAAGAGTAAAACAAACAGATTGGGGGAAACATACCATGACACCTTACACCTGATGAGCGATCTGGCACAGATGAGCAGGGGAAGCAGAACTCAAAAGCCTGGTTTGTTTTCTAGACCAGCACAAGAAAACACCTTATCAATGCAGACCGGGAAATCTCAGAGAAGAAGACTCTCTGTGCAAACTGATGTGGTTTGCTGGGTTTTGTTTTCTCTTTTTTACAAAGGATGCTAATAGACATGACCAAACCTCAAAACTTTACACCCCAAACTTGCACATGGTGCTCGTCACCCCCTAGCAAATAAAGCGTTTGTACAATGCTGCCATGGCTTCCCTACGGCTCCTGCACCCCCAGACCAGACCTGGCTGATAGGGTCATTGCTGGCTGAGCCAACAGCCATGGACATGCTGTGCCTCTCCTCTGCTGCAGCCCCAGTTCATGCAGTCTCATAAAATGGTAATTTTGCACGGCTCTGTGTGTTTTAATGAAGAGGATAACAAAAACCCTTGATTATTTTTTTTATCAAGTTGTTGTTAAAAAAAAAAAAAAAAGCCTTCAATCCCAGTTCAATCCATGCAACATTTGGAGTAGACTTTATTCAATTTTCATGCAAAGCACATTCATCAGAAACACATTTCAGAAAAATACATAATATGCATAGTATACACAGATGTAAGTTTCTTGTGTGCAAAGCAGATTGTAACCTATAAACAAGTTTTCTGAAATACAGAATTTTCATTTCATATTAGAACTGAAAGTAAAGTGAAGCCGTAAGATTTGCATACGAACTTTCACAAAGCTCTGGCCTCTTTGAATTTAAAGTCTGAATTCAAGTTTCTAAGTTACAATTCAAACAGACTGTGACTGTAAGTCTTACTAGATGCTACCATAAGGAACTACTTCCATATCGATTTTTAAATCTTAAACAAATCCTTCCTTACAGATTGTATCTTAAAATCTTGGGATCTGCTGGAAAAAAGCTGCAGTTCATTCTGGAAAATGCGGAAACAATGATACCATTTCCCTGTATCAAAACCAGGCATATGGAGAGATTATGTTATTGTTTTCATTCAGAAAGGTTATTTCATCTTCACCAGAAAAGTACGTTGAAATTACCAAATGCAAAAGGGATTATTTTGTGTCCTGCTGTGGCCTGGAGAGATCCACAAAGCATGAAAGAGACTCTTGTTAAGTACAAGCAGGCTCTGTCCTAATGGGTCACAGAAGCAGAAGCTGTGCAAATGCAGAACAGACCAGTTGGGCGCAAGGGTAAGAAAAAGAAGAATGATGTCAACAGCTTTATTTTTTTCTCTGCCTGGCAATGAAACGACACTACTGAGCGGCATCAGAAGCTCCCTGAAAAAACAAAACAAAACAAAACAAACCTCAACCAAACAACCAAGAAGTGCTCGACAAGAGGTATATACCACAAACGGAGCCTTCCCACACTATTTACAGGTTGCTCATTGGCAGAAAAAGAGTATGAAGAGGTAGTTCACTAGAGTTCCCCTTTTTGCACCTGGAAGAAGCCTGTTAAATATGAAATTAAAACGGAATTCTGTGGGTGCCCACATAAGTTATAATATATTTAACCAACTAGTACATGTGAAGAGGAAAACAATACAACTTTTTGTTGCTGTTCTTGTTAAGAGAATGTTCTTGTTCATTAAAAGAATTTAAAAGTTTGAGGGTATGTACACATGCCCCCATATTCAAAAACGAGGCCTGGCCTGACAGTATTGGAAAGCACCAAGCCAATAACAAATGTTAAAGCCCCTGAGTTCAACACTGAAAGCACAGCTAGAGAACACACAAGCCTTACTCAACTTCAGACAATAGGGTTTGTCTGGACTGTAAATAAAAGGATGTTTACCCTAGTTTCATTTATTTCAGCAGTGGTTCAGCTGTTTCAGTGCTGCTGTGGGTCTCAGCTCTACTGAAAAGCAACCAGCTATTCCTGTTACTCTCCCAAATCTGATCCTGCAGCAATGGCCAAAACCACTTGTGAAACAGAAGACAACGTGTGTCTGGCAGAAACCACACACCCTTCCACCAGTGACTCTCTGGAGTGCTACAAGGTTAAACACAAAGGATTACACAGCTTCTGGCTTAGTCCAGCCCAGAATACATGGAATTTAGAAGGCAGAGCATCCTAAACTGCTATGTTATATTCTGTGCACTCAGTGAATCTTTTTTTCCTTTGTAGAGAGAAGTACCCAGCCTGAATTGATGGGTTCCATCCCTTCAAGCAGAGTGTCTCAGGGAAT
The DNA here is from genome assembly GCA_013389965.1 of Todus mexicanus. NCBI lineage: Eukaryota > Metazoa > Chordata > Aves > Coraciiformes > Todidae > Todus > Todus mexicanus. The sequence continues at coordinate 21,778 of WEIS01076777.1, read as the reverse complement.
GGGGGTGGGGTTGGAGTAGAGATAAACTTTGGGGAAAGGTCTCAGGCAAGAGATGACAGCAGCTCTAGGGGTTCTTCCACTCCGGTGCACACAGCAGGGGGTGGGGAAGTACTGGCTCTCAGAATTATACTGTTTGTGTGTTTGATTTCTGGCTGTGCCATGTAGCACCCTTAGGGCTGGGGTACAGCCTCATCCTGCTCTGTCCCCCTTGGGGAGGTACCAAGGGCATTCCAAAGAGAGGGCTGCAGGGTATGACTGGTGTTAGACATGGCACAAAATTTCTGGTAGGCATTTGGGACGACTAAGTGACTGACAGGCTGCAAAGCAAAGACAGTGAGCATCAAGAAAGTTGCACACGAGCTTATTTCTATTTTGTTTTCCCTGATTCTGTGGAATTTTCTCTTCTAAAGAAGCAAAATTTGTAGTACTTAAACAAAATTTGGCTTTTTTTGATGTTAAAAACCTTTCAGTCTTTTCAGAGCTCAGCATAGGAGAAGTGTTAGACATGTCCGCCTCAAACCTGTGGAGGACTCTGTATCCTGCCAAAGCACTTGCTTTCTCCCCCAGCCCTGATTACAAAGCCACCCCCACACCAGCACCACCTGAAGCTGGTCACAGGACAGAGCCTTCACCTTCCAGTTGCACAGCAGAGTCACAAGCCACGTGCTGCCCACACCTCCTCTTGCCAAATCCTGTTAGGACAGGACCTGTTGATATTGCTTCAGGCTTGCGTCTCCAAGCATTGTAAAGCTGTATAATATAACCTGTTTTCTGTAGAATTCCCCGGACAATACACTGACGACACAAAAAGCTTGAAGAAATGCAACTCTTGCATTTGACAGAAGAGACTCTGAGGAAGATTAGCAACTGGGTCCAGAAACAGATGCAGATCCAGAACACCAGCAAGACAATAAAAGGACAAACCCAAACACTGTCCTGTTTAGAAGTCCTCTCCCTCAGAACAACCAGCCTTCAAGGAATGATCACCTGTTGAGAAATCAATTACGAAGTTTTTCTTCAATACTAGAAGAAAGCATTCAGACACTGTTAGCACTATTATTATTATTATCCATTGCTTAACTAGCATTACATCATGTAACACTTCCTTCTACACACCTGTAAGGGAGACAGGAAAAAATAACATTCTATCCAGATTAAGAGTCTACACATCCTTCCTCTGTGATTAACAAAATAAATCATACATGTGTGTGCATGCACATGTGCAACCAAGTGGCTGACCTGGAAAATCTCACATTTCTGCAGTCACTCCCATTTGAAGCTAAACTGCTCTGAGCTTGAGACAAAATGCGTGGTGTTAGATGTATTTTCTTCGCTAAAAAGCCAGAAAAACTTCCTTCTAGTCTAGCATTCTCATTTTTTCCCAGTACCTCCAGATACTCCAATTCCGACACACTCCGGTGATGCAGGCACTCATCAATTAGGACGGCAATAGTAATACACGTGCCCTTGTGGAATCAAGTACACTAAAACTTAAGAGAAATCTTGTGAAAATTATTAATACATCAGTTAAAAGGACTATTATTATGATCCAAAACATCAGAACCTGTAAAGACGCAACTGGGAAATGGATGAAATGACACAGCTATGACACCATTCTTTGGAAGAAGTAATCTTGTCTCACAGTGTATGTCCGTGATAATTCCCAGGAGAAACAGCACCTGATTAACATCGCTTGGCTCTCAGTGGAGTCAAAAACTGCGTCATACTCAAAAACTTCCTACACATGCATTCGTTCCAGCTCTCTTCATTTTGCTTCTTGGTTACTAGCAAAACTCTTTCTTGAATGAAAGTATATAGATATGTTTGTATTTACTCAGAAGGGTGGTATTAGCATAATTTTCTCTAACACATTGCTCAGACTATATCCCACTATTTCCCCTTCCCACAGTAAGTCGGTGTCTGTGCATTGGTTTCTAAGGACCCTTGGATCTAGCGTAATATTGACTTTCCCCTTTGTAAGCGCATTATTAAATCCTGCCCCAAACGCTGATGGAACCAGCCTTCACCAGCCATTTGTTACATTACAAACAAAGTGTTTCTGTTTGCTCTCCCTTTGAGAAGATGGAAGCATATCAAAAACATCTACAAAACTATCTGGTTATCCTCCAAATCACTCCTTTCCTGCCAAGCATGGAGAAGCTCCGCGGCGAGGCAGCAGGTGTGCCAAAAACCATTGTTCATCGTGACAGCCACCACAGTCTGCTTCCTTCGCTCCTCTGGCCGTTTGTCATGGTTCCCTGGCCTTAGATGGGGAACTCCGTAACCTGGAATCAGCCTCACTGGGTTTTTAAGACCCTTAAAACTCTGAGATTACCGCTGTAACCCATATGCATAACTACATCCATTTCAAAATACAAATAAGCCCCTGCGTGTTCACCACAATGCTTCTGTTTCTCAAAAAAAAGCAACAGGTTTCTCAAATTGCTGGGGTGGGCAGTTAAGATCTCCACCCTTTGGCTCGCAGGTGCAAATTCAGCTCACAAACTGAGCACCTTTGGGGGGAAAAGAAGAAGGGAGGAGAGAGGATTCCTTTATTTTCTACTGGTTTTGCGACCTGAATCTATTAATGAAGAAGTTACAGCTAGGGCATGGAGAGCAGGACTTTCAGGTGTGGTTTAGTTGAGTCCTGACTTTGCAGCCTATGATCAATATTTCACGCAGCCCAAAACACAGAGGGATTACAAAGAAGCCTTTCCTTTGAAAAATAAATAAATAAATAAATTGAATGCATTTGAACAAGCAGAATATTTATTATGCTGAACGATGAGCAGTGGAAATGACACAGATTATTTTCCCTCCCCTCTGGTGACAAACTCTAGATCCAGATTTATCAGTTTGTAGAATTAAAACCTCTGCTTAGTATCACCAAATATATGAAAATAGTTTGTGGGTTTTTTCAAATCTACAAATTTAAACCAAGATGTACTTCACGTTAAGCTGAAGCACTGAGAATTACAGAATAGTAGGGGTAGACTTCCAAAATTCCCCAAACAATCACTCTAGAGGGCAGGGGATCAGGAAACCCGTCAAAGCAAGCCGACTTTCACAAATCAAAATAATAGAAAAGTACTAGATATATTTAGTATCTCATTTCATTATAAACTTTCTAACACATAATTAAACAAGTAGAGGGAAGCAAAACTGCACCTAAATTATCGAAAAAGCAGTCCGGAGAGCTTCTTTCTAGGTAACAGTTAAACTGTAAAGTAACGAAGATGGGAAATTTACTGCCAACATCACTTCCAGCTGTGACAAGTGTTGATAAGAGATTCTGACTGGCTTCAGCTTTGAGTTTATCATGGATACTGTTCATCAGAAGCCACGGTATGGTGGACAAGAGGCAGCTTATGCCTTAGAAAGTGCCTTTCACACAGGTAGCAGAACATAAATAAAATGTACGCATACAAAACACCATTAGACAGAAGGGTATGGAAAAGCCAACTATTAACTAACCAAAGCAGTGCTCTTTCTTTGCATCTTGGAAACAAAGACAATCCACATGGGAAAGCACACATAGGCGAGAATTCCTGTGACTTGGATTCAAACAAAAAACAGTCAAGTCACAGCGGTGGCGACACTGAATTAAAACAACAGATTTAAAAAAAAAAAAAAAAAGTCAGAAAGACCTACCTTCAGAAGCCACTTTGTATTGCACAGACTCCACACTGGTGTTGCAACAAAAGCTGAGATCAGAGCGGGTTGAGAAAACGCTCAGAGGACTCGCTGCTGGAGTAACTGCTCTGAGTAATACTTGCATGGAAAAATTACTTAAGGGAGGAGGAAAGAGCTAGAATAGCATGGGAGGGGACAACCTGCTGTTTCGAACAATAGGAAGCTGTTAAAACAAAACAAGGGCCTCCCTCAGCACAGGAAAGTCTCATTTGCAAAGCGTTGCCCCCGCTGCCACCTACCAGGCAGGCAGCTCTGAGCCCAGCGATAAGGCCAAAGGGGCGGCCCCGTGGAAAGACAATTCCCTTCGGAAACGGGGCCAGGCAAGAGCGAGGAAGGTTTTCCCAACCCTTTTATAACAGAGACCAGACTGGGGGCAGAGGAAGGGGAGACGGGGCTGCAAGAGACAGCTTCATTTTACGGCAGCGGCCTGTCCGTGCCCAGCAGGGCTCCCCTCGGCACGACAAGTGAACTGGAGAGGCTCCTGCAAACCAGGAAGGATTGATAACCACGAGTGGCATGGAGCCATGTCACACAAAAAAAAAAAAAAAAATGCAAAGGACTCAAAAGATGGCTTCAGGTTTGATCCTCCAGTTTAGAGCCCTGTGGCTGCAATGAAAATTTAAAAGCGGTTTTTCAAAGAACAATTATTTCAGGACAATTCCTGGAACCATCCCCTGTGGTTCAAAGCTAGTGATACTGATCAAGGGAAAAAAGAAGCTTGTTCCAAAAAACAACTTCCTACCCCTAAAACCTCCTGTGAGCTCAATTATTTAAACTCAGAAGCACTATTACTACGTTATTATTCCCAGACTCTCAGAAAGCACAGCTCCAGGACACTGGAGCTGCCCGCATTCAGCATTAATTTGTTCTTCTAACCCGGTCATATTCATAGCACAGACAGGGTGAGTTACTGCATATCCAAGACCAAAATAACTTTAAACGAAAACTTCAGTTATGTTACAAAACACAATGCAGACTATTGTCTTTCTGTCCTAGCACGATATAATGCTAACAAATAGAATCAGATTGAAATATAATAATGCTTTGGACCATACAAGGTATTGAAGATACTATCCCCACTGGGACCATTTACCTAATGGAAACAAACAATGCAAAAAGGAAGCAGTTGGAATATAATTAAATAGGTCTGCCTTAAAAACAATCCAGTCTTGCAGGATAGAAAGGACTGAGCCAAATTTTTAACTATGTCTTTCCATAATGATAGAGTTTTGGTGAGACAAAAATAGGAGTTAGAACATGAAAGGAAAAAAAAACACAGCAAAGGCACAATATTCTAAGCAGTGTTTTACCTCATGATGCTTCTATATGCTTCTATGTACCTTTTTAAAAATAATATTTAGATCTATATATGTAAATTTCAAATAAAATTTTTCTAAAGTGTACTAGTAGTGGCATAATTGTGAACAAAACCCAGCACAATGTTCAGTAACCATGCTGGGCTCCAAACCTGCTCCCCAGCTGTGTGTGGTTAAAACAGCATGTTAACTCTGCAGCTTGTTTCAGGGAAGCCAAACCACTTTCAAGTGCAGTTTGCAACATCAAAACAGACCTTTTCCAGGCAAAAGCAAGGTGGCAGTCTTCATTTTTATTACATAGAAATAGTGACCCAAATCTTCCAGGTGTCTCGCATCATTACTCAGATGCGCAGGTTTCCTTTCAACTATCCCTACAAGCCTTACCAAGGGTTAGCAGGTCCATTTGTTCAAAGAGGCATTATGTGCAGGGCTCAATGACCTGAGGTTGGCAGGCACTCTTGCAGAGAAAACACTAGTCTCTATGCTCCCTTCCTCCTCCTAGTTGCCATGGACGAAGCATTCACCTTTCCTCCTCAGACACAAAGACCACTTAGATGCTCCTGTGACTCCACCGGTTTCCTCGCTGAGGTCGTGTGCGCCAACACGCATAAAATGGCAGGAGCACCCAAATCAGTAATACCAAGAGTTCTGTACTACTGATATTTGTGACTTCCCATTTGCTTCAGCCTCAGCTGCCATCATTTCAGAGCTCCTTCTCAGCTTTTTGCCGAGTAACTGCTAGAAGTACGGGTCAAATTGTGGACATGTGCAAATAGCTGCTTTGACACCATTATATACAGTTCCTCAGCACGTGGAGAGTAAGTTACCTATCTAAACAATATCCAGTTCTTCAATACTTCAGTGCGTGAACAAAGCATCGAAGTTAGTTCTAGAATCTCTCTTTAAAGCAAGATCAGTTCTGCTTTCATCACATCTAAAATTAAAACTTTTTAAAACCATACAGCAGCAAAAGACAGGTTAAGAGGTTTACTACTAAAAGAAATCCCTCTGCATCAGACAGAAAAGGCTTTCACTCCTCACTGCTGACAGTCACATAGTTCAGAAAGCAAGCGAGGCTCCGTGCCCTAAACAGAAGCAAGGGGACATGAACCGAGCTGAAGCACAAGAGCACTGCTAGGCTTACAAAAGAGAGCTTTGCCAAACACACCATCTAAGCTTCTGACTCACTGCCACCAAACTAAGAAAGAATTCAGAACAATTACCACGTTTCTGCACAGAAAGGAAGAAAGAAGAAATGATATATACATAAGAGTGTTTCTACTCTTCTAACATTTCACCTAAATTAGGCCAGCACAGCAACCCTCAAACAGCTCTGGTCAAGTACTGCAGCCCTTAGGGCTACTACGACCTGATAGCAATGCTAGCAATTATAGAGCCATCCACAGAAGCTGCCTCCGACTGAAATGAGGCAGGAAAACCAGGCGAGATAAAGCAACAGAAACAAGCCTGGAATCAATCTCTCTCTCTCTCTCTCCTCCTTACTTGCTTTTCTGCCTTAGTTCCGAGATCAGCAATCAGAGAAGCAAATGTATTTGCAGACAATCCTATCTATTAGAAGCATGCCTACAGCACACGTCCACAGTTGCCAAGATAAACAGAGATCGTCTACAAAAATGACAAAAGCATCCACTACAAAAAAATTTGACGAAACAAAGTATAGATGACAGAGAGCTGCAATAACCTTTCTTTCAATACTGCAAACAGTTCTTTTCCCAATGTCTGCAGAGTCGTGTGATTTCAGCTTCCTTCTGCTGCTGCAGATCACGTAGCTCCCTACCCAGCAAAGGCTATGCTAGCCCTTCCCTTCACCCTCAAATAATTTTCCACCACAGCACTCCTACTCATAGAGCTGTAAATGTCAGAACATTTAGTACCATTTAAATACCATAAGTTTGTCTACACGGAGAATTTTGTCAGGAATAAGTGCCACGTGGTGAAGATGTAGTTTCTTGACTGCCTTCAACAAAGACGCCAGTTGCAGAAGTCCCTGCCTATCTTTCAGAGATCACTCGTTCCTGTTCTTATCTGATCCTCTGTTATACAAATGGCAGCCCGTGTAGGGTCACATTAGAAATTGCACCATGAAAACAATCTGGTTAAAAATAACGAGAAAATAAAAGTATGAAGAGGCCTATTTTTATGATCTCAGTTATTCAGAATAGAGAGCAGCCCTGCAGTAAGCAGTTTTAACTGGCACAACACAGACCGGCACCCTACAAGGGGTACAGGAGCAGAGAAATAGTAATTACAACACCTTTTTCTATGAGCTTTGCCACCAAACCCAAGATACGACATAGACGTACTAATTCCTTGCAGAGCTAACTTACAGTGTATTTTATGATACAGCTATACCAACCTGACAGCTGCTGCTAGGGTGGACCCATTCACCATCACGTGCCCCTTCTGCTCCCCTTATGCTAACACTGGGCAGCCGGCAAAATGAGCACAGGGTGGTAAGTCAGCAAGGTACAACTCTACCAATGAAAACAGAAATTAGAGGGTTCGGGTTTTTTCTCATTAGTTAGCTCACTCAAGATTCAGAAAAGCAGATCTGGTGAGCAATGTCTCTTGACAGCAGCCTGAACTTAGGTTTTCTTACCCAGATAACAGAAGTGCCTCTCCATCTGCAGTCAAGACGCCTGTGTGGCAATCAGTAACAGGACTGAAGGTGTGGTTTCATTAAACTGTGGGAAACACCAGACTGTGTCAGTCTGTTTACTTTCCCTAGCCTCATGCTCCCACTGCTTCCGAGTATTGCGCTGAGCTGCGAGCCAGCTGCATGAGCCACTTCACCCAAGAGCAGACACACCACCCGGCCGAGCAAGGGGAGAGCAGGAGCACCCGGCCCAGACCCAGCACCCAGCCCAGCCCTCTTCTGAAGCAACCGCTGTGAAACTGCGTGAGGTTAACATCGTGCTGCACTCCAGGAAAGATCAGTTCAAAACAACCGCTGCAAATTAAAAGCCCTGGTTAATCTTTTCCAGCCTCTCTGTTTAAAGTAAGTGCATTCTTCTAGGACAGTGGGGTTTAATTTACAATGTACACACCCCTGGCACTTTCAACAAGTCTGAAAACAGATGTTTGCCTCCTTCACTGAAAGCCTTTGAGGTCAAAAAGGTTAATTCTGTTAAGTGACCATCAACAATTTCTTTTTTGGGGGTGGGGAGGGTGGAGAGGATGGGCTGAAGAAGAGAAGCTCAGGTTCCATCACCAGCCCTGCATTTTTCAAGAAGGAAAAATGCCAACAACAACAAAAAAAATCTAACAACAGAACAACAAACTTTAAGGGCAATGTGTTCAAATATATTAGGCAAACACATATGCTGTACTCAGCTGACCCCCTCCACATGGCAAGACAACTGTTTAAATACTGTCTGGAGAGGGGAAAAAGCACAGCAGAATCTTGATTTTACTTAGTTGACACAGCTTGCTTTGGTAGCGTGGACGCAGCCTTAAAGCCAAATGGACTTGTAGAATGAAAAATTATACAGATAATACTGCTTTCTCCTTTACTATCTGCACTACTCAACATCAGGTTACCTAGAGCTATTAGAAGTAGTTTGTAAACTACAAGATGAGTAAAATGGGGGGGGAGGTGGTGGTGGTGGTGCCATTTCTCTGTATTTCTGAAGAATAACCAAACATACTGTTGTTTCAGTAGTTACCAGCTGAGAATCAGAAATACTTCAAGACTATTCAGACAGCGGCTAATGTGAGGCCAGTTTTTAATACTCTCCACCCTCCTTCAGCCTCCTGTGCTCGTCCTTGCACAACCCTTTCCAGTAAGGCAACAAAAGCACTCACGTGGCCAAAGAAACAACCTGGTCAGGGTAAACAGCAACCAGATGGAAAGACAGGCCAGGGCAGTCTGAAGTCAGATCTGTTCCTCAATGTTCACTACATAGCTCCACAAATATTTTTTGCGGGGAGTAGCTTGGGGTGGTAGTACCAGTTAAATTTGAGAAGCTGTAGACTGCAGTCTAAACTAAAATCTAAACTAGCTTTAAAAATAAGCTTAGGAGCAGTGAAGTAGAAAGAATTGCTTAGTATGTGAAGTTCAGTCCTCAACTATCAAGAGTGCTATCACTATAATTTCATTTCCACCCTTTATGGTTTGAGAAATTAATCTGGCCCATTTGAACTTTAAGAGTAAAACCAGTATGTATACCATGTTTGTATACACAACTTGGTATCTTCCACTTAATTGGAAAATAAAGCTGTCTTCTTTTTATGCGCATGTACCTCAAAGCAGAGCACTCCTCATGGAAATCAGTCCTCTTTTTGTTTTGATGAATCTAAAAAAAAAAAACCAACCCCCAAACAAAAAAACCCAAAACCACAGAGAAAACAAAGCCCTAGAAACCTAAGGACATCATTATGAACACATCCTGCTAACAGTTCGACATTTTACATCTAGGAATTCTAATCCAGTGCTTTGAACTAGTTTTACCTGTAGAACTGGGAGGTCTGGGAATCTGCAAAACAGCCAGGGTTTAAAGGTTACCAAACAGAAGCAGGAACGGAAATACCACTCTACCAAAGAGGTACCTCAACAAATACCACCAATGCACTTCTTGTTGCTACTACGGTCCTAAAAACAAAACCAAGAAAGAGAAATTCCCTTGCATACCTATTCACAGTGACTGTGAAAGACACTGCACCGCGTTTAACAATCCTGCTTTTTGTGGCTGTGAGCCAGCGTCAAAAGAAGTTTTATAAGTCTTCTATCAAAATGAGATGGTCTTCTTGAGTACAATGCCTCCTAATCAAACAAAACGCTAAATTTCTTGGTCGAACCATGAGCACATTCTTTGAGGGAGTGTGATGCCGTACTGAGTCCCAAGCCACAGACAAGTCTTCCACTACCTGTGCAGGTGGGGTAGACACACACAGAGTTTATGCCCTGAGAAGTACGGCACCAAATTTGTTTCCCTGTAGGAAACAGAATTTCATGTGGTCTAAACATGACCCTGAGACATTCGGGCATTAATTTAGAGTTTGACAAAGTTGGGAATCAGAAAATAGCTTTTCCTATGCAAAGCACGCACAGGGCACGGGTCAAGCGTAACTGGAGCGGCAAATCCATATCCACTTTTCCCAGTGTCATCAAGAACTTACTTACATAATTTGGTGACACTAAATTATGGCACCCAATCTACAAACCCTGATGGAACAGGATCTGAGGAATGCTGTGGTCCTTGACAAAGGGCTTGCAATGAAGTCTTGAGAAAGAAGATTACAAAAGATTGCTTCATCAGCCTGCATCAAGTAAAACCGATGCTTATCTGACGTAAAAATGGAGACGACAGGGTGGAGGTGGAAGATTCACGTTGGAAACTAACTTAGATCAGTGTGAAACCAAAATGAAAGCAAACTCCCAACAAAGTTATCCCTACCTATATTCATTTGTCCCCTTGGATGTTTTGCTTCCTCGGCTTTATTAGTTTACTTTCACATCACTTAATTTAACAACAGAAAAAAAAAATATCATCAAGCCAAAGTTATAGAGAAGGTAACGAGACTCACAAAATTTTATCTTACACCATTTAAAATCTCCCGCACTCGTTATTTTCAGTGTTTGTCCTGTAGCTGAACCTTGGCAGACTGACATGCAGTCAGGATGCATAGCACAGAACTCCCAAGAGCATTTAAATCCGTACCACGATATTGAAGAGTTGAAAGCAAAAGTCAATGACACAAGTGATTCCAGGAATAACCCGAATCATTGTAGGGGGCCAAAATCAGTATTTTAAAACACATTTTAATTTGCAATTCATAGAAGTAAATCCTCTATGAATACTCATCATTAGAAAGAAGAGGGGAAGTAACTGCATTTCTTATTTCTCTTCACCTTGAAATGTTTTCTGATTATTCCAGTAGTACAGCCACTGCTTCTTAAAACTGCATGCACCTACAAAAGCTTTTCCAGATACTTAAAATCCAGTGACTTTTTCAACAGTATACACAATGACACATTATGAGGTTTATTGCTTCACAGCGGGTGAAATGAAATTGGCTTAGAATATTAAAATATCAACACGGAGGGTAAGAAATAGCCGATGACTTCTAGAAGAAACAATGAGCCACTCATCAAAAACCTAAGGAAAGTCACATCCGTCACAGTAACAGGTGCTGTAATGAAAAAATATACTTAGCAGTTAAAGAGATTTTCAGGTAGAAAAGTAATTGACAAGATTTCACCCGGTAGTCTAATCCTACTATGTCCTAGACAATAAGTTCACCTTAGCCTGGCATCCTAAAGCTGTGGCACCCCTTTGGACTACAAATCTGCTTCTGACAGAACACCGGTACTCTCTGCATAAGTACGCAAAACAAATAGTACTACTCCACACTACAGTAATGTGACATGCACTCAGAGGTGGTTCTCTCTCAGGTTTGAGGCACACAAAACCCACAAGTATACTTTAGTATACCTAAATATAAAGACTCCATTGGTCTTAAACCATGCTAGATTAACATACTTCATCCCATTTAAAAGCCCACTGTTATTATAAAGTCAACTGGGATGATGCAAATTCCAGCCCATTTATCCATGCAGGATGCCTGTCTGTCCATGCAGGATGCCCACTACTGAGAGCAATACAGAATAACAAGTAGTCTATGAACATCAGCAGCTAAATTTAGAGAGTAAAAGCATTGTTCGTTGCATATTGATTAGATTAAAACACTATCAAGGCAACAGATTAAAAAAAAAACCTGCAGAAAGACAGATTCATACGTGTGCACCCAAACCTAGAAACAGCAGGTATCGTAACAAATACATATGGCCATACTTGGAAATATTTTTCTTCATTTTAATGAGGAGTTACTCCAGGATCCTGCTCTGCAGATTTAGAGACTCTATCTGCTTTGGAATCTAATGCAGAAATCAGATGTGGTAGAGATGGGCCTTCCCAATTCAAGACTTCAAAGGGAAGTCTTAGCCTACATTTTTAGCACAAGAATACCAGAGAGACCTTCCTCTAGTCAAAGAGTCAAGCCTGAGAAAGCCTTGCTTTACTTTGTCACATCCTTCTGCTACTCAGAAAACGACAGAGGCCCTACTGTCAACTTTAACTTCATGTGATAATTCCCCTGAGTAGGGATTTTTTTTCCATTATTTACTTCTGCCAATTCTAACTTATCTGCTGAAAAGCGAACACATTAGGACAGAAATTAGAACTGAAAATATAAAAGTCTGTTCATTATGGAGATGAATGTTCCAAGAAAGGTTTTGTCTCCTCCACCCTTATTAAAAACAAAAAACCCCAAACCCACAACCAGAGCCATAATCAATACTTCACTTTTCTCCGTCAGAACTAGCAAATGCAATTCCTGCGCACGTGAAGATTTAAGTGGTGCGACTTCCATATGGGCTTGCACCTTCCCATCTAGCTGGTTTTTACTCCTCTCCAGAGAGCAGAGCTAGAGTCTCGCCTTTGCAAGGGGGAAGAGAGCAGCTGAAACTACAATAAGGGAGGTTTAGACTAGATATTAGGAAAAGAATTCTTACAGAAAAGAGTAGTCAGCTCCTGGAATGGGCTGCCCAGGGAGGGAGTTGAATCCCCATCACTGGACGGGTTCAAAGGTCGTTTAGACGCGGTGTTGGGGAGATGATTTAGGGGTGAGCTTTGCAGAGTAGGGTTGATGGTTGGACTCGATGATCCCTGGGGTCTTTTCCAACCTCAAAGATTGATTCTCTGAAGGCACCTCACATCCCTCTGGCACCCCAAGCTCGGCTGTTCCCAGCTGCCGGTATCACCCGGGCAGCAGGAGCTCATCTGGAGGCAGCACCTCCTTCCTTCCCGGGTCCCAGGAGCTCAGCTGAAGGTAGCACCTCCTCCCCAGGGCAGCAGGAGCTCAGCTGGAGGCAGCACCTCCCTCCTCCCCGGGGCAGCAGGGACAGCGCGACCCAGCGCCCTGAGCAACCCCGGCAGCTCCAGCCTCCCCGCCGCTCATTTACCACCTCGGCAACAGCTCAAACGCAAACGAGGCGCGCAACGCTCCGCACGCCTCGGCAAGGAGCAGCTCAGAACGATGGTCGCGATTAATTCAACCCCGCAGCCCAGCGCGCCGGAGAAG
>WEIS01076773.1:683-19527 GCA_013389965.1 Todus mexicanus | reverse complement strand
GCTCAAAGGCCGCTTTGTGCCGAGCAGGACCGTGGGAGAGAGTCCGGTCTCAGAAGTTTTGATATCTACTCTACAAGATTAGGATGACTTCATGGGCCTCCTCCCCAATGCAGCTATGCTTGCTACCTCAAGGTTATATCAATCCTCCCTTCCTCCAGAGCTCAAGTTGCTACATCCTAAATCAAAACTCCCCCTGCTGCAACCATAAATGAAAAAGACACGCCTCTGCTGTGAGTCTTTCCCTTTGAAACAGAAAAGGATAAAGTTGCTTAAGTTAATTTCAGAAACACTAAAAATGTAACTAAAATATCTCTGAACATTAAGAAATCTAAGCAAAATTAGTATTAAAGAGTTAATATTGTAAAACACATTAGATCCTACCGTAGTTAGGATTAAGTATTCTCAACATGCATCTAAATTTTAGTTGACAGCTTCACCTACTGCTGAATGTTAGAACTGGTAAGCTTTTCATCAGAACAAGGAACTGGTTTTTCTCAGCTGGTATTCACAGTCCCTTGAAATGTTTGCAACATTATGTCTCTGTGTATATATATATATACGTGCACGTGCTTAGGCTTTTGAAGGCCGTACATTTTATATCAACCATTGTAAATAGGGAGACTAATGAATACTCATCCAAACAGGGCCAGATAATATGGTATCCTCAACTCTATATGAAATTTTGCAGTATTTTCACTCTTGCAATTCATGTGGCCTAAACCTTTCCAAAATGTAGTTACTACCAAACAAACCACACACTTACAAAACTGTTCCTTGGGGTAACCTAGTATAGTGCTATTATAGTTTTTGTTATGTTCTGCATTGTTACGTTCCACAGAACTTTCAGGAATTGCAACAGAGCCCACTACTTGTCCTTAACTCTACCAGAACATACAAATATTTTTGGTCTGTGAACTGTAACTTTACAGAGTTGACTCTCTGAGGACAGATTTTTCCTCTTAAGATTCAAGAAAGTATTGACTCTGCTTTTCTCTTTGGACGAGGTGTGTGCAAAACAGCCTATTCATATGACAACCTCTTCTGTTAAGAAAATGAGAAGAGTAGTTGTTATCGGTGACTCCCTCCTCAGAGGAATGGAGGGCCCTATCTGCTGACCAGATGCAACCCATATGCTGTCTCTCTGGGGCCCGACTAAGAGACTTTACAAAGAAGATCTCTAACCTGATCTGTCAGGTGGGTAGAGAGGAAATTGCTACAAAAAGTCTGAGGGGAATCAAGAATGATTTTAGGGCATTGGGGAGACTCATTTGGGACTTGAGAGCCCAAGTAATCTTCTCTTCCACCCTGCTAGGCACACAAAATGATGAAGGAAGAAACTGGAGAATCTCCGAGACTAATACCTGGCTCCAGTGTTGCTGCCACCGACAGAACTTTGGGTTCTTTGACCATGGCTCGGTATACACAAGGCTAAGCCTGCTGGCAGGAGACAGAGTACACCTATATAAGCGCAGGAAAAGGATCTTCTCACAGGAGTTAGAGGTCTTCATTGAGAGGACTTAAAACTAGAATCGAAGGGGAAGGGGGACAAACCCAGGACTGCTAGGGATAAGCTTTGGGGGGACATACCAGTGTTGGAGGCAGTATCTGTACCTTGGATCAAGTGCATGTGCATCAATGCCCATAACATGGGCAATAAACAGAAGTTAGAAGCTCTTGTTCACCAGGGAAACCATGATGTAATTGCCATCACGGAAACGCTGTGGAATGATTTGCAAGGTTCAACTTCCTGTTGCAGCTGGTAACCGAGCCTACTAGCAGTAGTGCCCTGCTAGACCTACTGTTTACAAACAGGCAAGGGCAGGCGGAAGATGTGGTGGTTGGAGGTCATCAGGGGCACAGCAACCACAATATGGTAGAATTTTCAATATGTGGTGAAGTTAGGAGGGCTGTCAGCAAAACCTCTACCTTGGACTTCCGAAGGGCTGACTTTGGTCTATTCAGGACGCTGATTCGGAGAGTCCCTTGGGAAGCAGCCCTCAAAAGCAAAGGGGCCCAGGAAGGCTGGGCTTACTTTAAGGATGAAATTATGAAGGTGCAGGAGCAGGCTACCCTATGTACAAAAAAATGAGCTGGTGGGGAAGACTGACCAGGCTGAACAAGGAGCATTGGCAAGAACTCAGGGTGAAAAAAAGAGTGTATCAACTTTGAAAAAAGGGGCAGGTGAACCAGGAAGTGTTTAAGGATATTGTAAGGTCATGTAGAAAGAGAATTAGAGATGCAAAAGCTCAGTCAGAACTTAAGCTGGCTAATTCTGTTAAGGGTAATAAAAAGTGCTTTTATAAATACATTAATAACAAAAGGAGGGTCAGGGAAAATCTCTATTCCTTATTGGAAGAAGGGGAGAACATGGTAACAGAAGCCAAGGAAAAGGCTGAGGTACTTAACACCTTCTTTGCCTCAGTCTTTAACAAAAAGATTGACTATCCTCAGGGCAACTGGGCTCCTGAGTTGGTAGACAGGGATGGCAAGCAGAATATCCCTCCTGAAATCCAGGAGGAAGTAGTTAGGGACTCGTTGTGCCACTTAGATCCTAACAAGTCAATGGGTCTGGATGGGATTCATTCTAGGGTGCTTAGGAAGCTGTCGCAAGAGTTGGCTAAGCCACTCTCCAGCATTTATCACCAGTCCTGGCTAACAGGGGAAGGTCCTAGATAACTGGAGGTTGCCCAATGTCACACCCATCCACAAGAAGGGCCGGAAGGAGGATCTGGAAAACTATATGCCCATCAGCCTGACCTCGGTGCCTAGCAACGTTATGGAGCAGATCATCCTGAGTGCCAGTGAGTGGCATGTACAAGACAACCAGGGGATTAGGCCCAGCCAACATGGGTTTAGGAAAGGAAGGTCCTGCCTAACCAATCTGATCTCATTCTATTACTCGGTGACCTGCCTGGTATTCTAGGAGAAGGCTGTGGATGTGGTCTATCTAGACTTTAGCAAAGCCTTTGACACAGTCTCCAACAGCATTCTCCTGGAAAAGCTGACAGCCCATGGCTTGCACAAGTGCACCCTTCGCTGGGTTAGAAACTGGCTGGATGACCGGGCACAGAGAGCGGTTGTGAGTGACGCAGCATTCAGTTGGTGTCCGGTGACTAGTGGTGTCCCCCAGAGATTACAGTTAGTAAATTAGCGGATGACACCAAGTTGGGGGGCAGTGTCAATCTGCTAGTGGGTAGGACAATGCTGCAGAGAGACCTGGAACAGGCTCAATAAGGCCAAGTGCAGGGTTCTGCACT
Source organism: Todus mexicanus (assembly GCA_013389965.1). NCBI lineage: Eukaryota > Metazoa > Chordata > Aves > Coraciiformes > Todidae > Todus > Todus mexicanus. The sequence continues at coordinate 16,270 of WEIS01076773.1, read as the reverse complement.
CTGACCACAATAACCCCAAGTATCACTACAGACTGGGGATGAGTGGCTGGAGAGTAGCCCAGCAGAACTGGTTGACAGCCAGCTGAACATGAGCCAGCAGTGTGCCCAGGTAGCATTGAGGGCCAATGGCATCTTGGCCTATATCAGGACTAGTGTGGGCAGCAGCACTAGGGATGTAATTCTGCCCCTGTACTTGACACTGGGGAGGCCTCACCTCGAGCACTGGGTGAAGGTCTGGGCCCCTCACTTCAACAGGGATATCGAGGTGCTGGAGTGAGTCCAGAGGAGAGCAATGAGACCAGTGAAGGGACTGGAGCGGAAGTATTAATGAGGAGAGGCTGAGGGAGCTGGGACTGTTCAGCCTGGAGAAGAAGAGACTCAGGGGGGACCTTATCACTCCCTACAACTATCTGAAGGGAAGCTGTAGTCAGGTGGAGGACGGGCTCTTCTCCCAGGCAACTTGTGACAGGACGAGAGGGCAGGGCTCGAAGCTGCGCCAGGGGAGGTTTAGGTTGGATGTTCTGAAGCACTTCCCCACAGAAAGGATGATGAGACACAGGAATGGGCTGCCCAGGGAGGTGGTGGAGTCACCATCCCTGGAGATCTTTAAGGAAAGACTGGATGCGGCACTTAGTGACATGGTCTAGCTGATGTGGACTTCATGATCTCAGAGGTCTAGTTCAGTCTCAGTAAATTCTATGATTCTGTGAAACACGGAGCTGCCATGTTTCTCATTCTATGTACAGCACCAAAAGTTTGCTTTTGTGTCTTCCCACAAAAGCAGACAAGTAGTAAGTGGTTAAAAAACAATCACTAACTTATTTAATTACTATTATGAGTTGAGAATTTCAAAGGAGAAATTAGATCATAGCAACCTTTAAAACTGAATTTTAAGTTTTTAGATGGTCAAGAAGAAAACAAGTATTTTATGGTTTTGAGGAAACATCTCAAAGCTTGTCTTACACTAACATAGCTCATGAAATTAACAGGCTACAAAAGTAATAACTAATAAAGTAATAAAATTGTGGATTATTTTAAGATACTTGTCTCATTTTTTATGACTCATCCTGCAGATTTTGCTCTAAAGATAAGCAGTATAAAGTTAAAATACTTATTTACATAATAAAATTATTTAATGATACGAAGTGGGGAGGGAGGAGTGTCCAAGAGTAGTTGACACCTGAAGCATGTCATCAAAGAGTGACTAATACCTAAAATATGCTAACTAATTATTGTTACTGCTCCCTAGAGCAAATACTGGCATGCTCAGAAGCCACCTGCATTCCCTGCTAGTTGTGCAACAGACCTGTAAGCCCTGAGATATATACTGAGGCAGTCCTTCCCCTCCCACCTCTCCCTCCTTCGGTCAGCCCCATCAACAGAAGGGTATACTTGGAAGCCAAATAAAACTGCATCAGAGTCTGGATCTGGCCCCTAAGTTGTTAAGTGATCACATCTACCTGAATAAAGTGAATTAATATATACAACCTACTACATATCTGTAGCTATGGTAATAGGATCATAGTTGAAGATTAGTGGAGCTAGAGAAAGAGATGAGGAGAAGACACTTTTAGTAAATGTATTACTCAACTGGCCTTAAATCATACACTACAATTCTGATGGTTTTTGGCCAACCATTATTATGAGACTAAATGTACAGTTTCAATAGTTTACAAGCCACAAGGGTGTAAAAAAAAGTTATTTCCATTTGATTAGACAAAACATTGTTAATCAGTTCACACCAAAATGGCACTATATGGCCTAAAGTCTACTCTATCCAAGTCCTGAGATATTTTCTAATCAGATGTATGCACCTAAAAGATTACTCCAAGAAGTTTTAAAATACAAAGTTTTTTAGGGGGAATGCATTAAGCCTGTTAACCTTCAAAGTCATATGACCAAGCCATCCTTAGGATTAGTGGCTGTTAGCACATGTTAGATAGCAAGTTATGCACTACAGATTTAAGTGCTTTTAAAACTGAGTGTAGGCAAATCATTAAGGATACCTGTCTCTCAGAGGAACAGGTGTTAATAGCAATCTTTCCCTTTCTAAGGAATATTTTAATCTCATTAAATCATCATACCAAATGGCACTTCCAAGACTGTTTCTCGCTGCATGTTGATGTTGTATTTTATCTCTAATCAGAAGAATTTAACAGACAAAATTTATTGTCGATTCAACAGTCTGCATCACACCAAACACTCTGGTATGAAATTAGAGGTGCATTTATTGATATAATTTGGGATTTTTGATGGAAATATTTGTTTACAACTCTAAATAAAGAACAGCTCAAAACATGGTGCCTTGTCCTGTTGTTCCTTCTCTAGTAACGACTGATAAGTTGGATAAGCACATTACATGAACTGTTTGTTTACTCAAAAGCACACATTAGAAATTGCAAACTAACTCTTCCATACCTAGATACTCTTGTTGTTCCCATGATCTGCCACAGTTCACTAGAATTCTCAAGCTTCCGAGACATACCAAAACCTACAATTTTTACATCACCTAGAGGATTGATGCTGCTCAGCAAAATATTTTGAGGCTAGAACAGAAAAGATTCAGCTCTCAATAAAATACGAGTAGCAAACAAATCCAATGTGCTAAATGACATTTGGGTTGCTATTATGCATTACTTTTTCTCCTTATCTTTGTTACGCATTTAAGAAAACTTTGATTATCACAATATTAAATTGAAGATAAAGTATTAAAATAAAAAGGCTGCTGCAGCCTTACCTTTAAATCAAGATGAACAATATCATTTTCATGAAAGCAACGAAGTCCTTCAAGAATTTGTCTTATAAGTTTTGTAATATTCCTTTCACCAATTCTGTCATCCAGATCTGGCACACGCAAGTCAAATATTTCTCCTCCAGCAGCACTGAAACACATTTAAGAACACATATATTGTAAGTTCAACTTTCAAGCTTAAGTGAGGAAAAACTTTATATATAGTGCCTATTTGTATATTCATACTCAGAGTGGCTGAGAATAGTGGAAGAGGGAGGGGCAGGTTGGGGTGGGGGCTTTTTGTTTGTGGGATTTTTTTTGTTTGATTTTTGGTTTGGGTTTTTTTGGGGTGGTGGGGTTTTGGTTTGTTGTTTGGGGGGGAGGGGTTTAATACACACTTATGCCAAGACTTAAACACTTCATATAAGCACTTCAAAAAGGAAATAAAACGCCCTGGGTATTTTCAAAAAAGCGTTATTTTCAAGTTTGTCAGCTGCTAGGTTCTTAAGGCACAGGATGACTGGTTTCTTCTGTACTTTGCCACAGTGTCAGCTATTCCCTTTTGTATCAGATTTGAAATCATTATTTGGCTTGCTCAACTGTGTGAAGTTTCTCTTTAAGGATGAGAACCTCAGAAGTACAGATCAGTAAGTCTGAATTTCATCGCTAGCAAAACAATTGTCTATTTTAAAAGTTAGGTAGTAGACAACATGAATATGGACATGTTCAGCTTCTCAGAAATCTGTACACGTGGTATCAGTGGCTACTTTGTTTTTGTATGATTTAAGATGCATCAGAGCACTATGAACTTTCTATGGGATTCAAGAACATTCTCTTTGATCAGCTTGCTTGAATGAAACTTGAAGAAAAAAAGAATTGAAAAAATCACTCCATAGAGTTTGTATTCAGGTTTTATATTATGTTAGCCTGACTTGAAAATTGATAAGAGCTTCTTTATAAAAATCCAATTAGCAGAAGAAATAATCTGCTCAAATTAAACAGACAAGTTTAAATCAGAATCACCTTCCTGCAATAGTATTTAAAGCCACAAAAATACTTCAATTTGAAAATGAGTGAAATTGTCTATGAAGCTGAGTTATGAACCAAGAAGAATTGGTGGTTTTTATAGGTTTTTGTAAAAAAAATTAATTAAATATTTCAGTCATTTAAAAAAAAATTTTGACTACAGAGCTATTATAGGTTTTGGTCTATTTTGTTTTATGCCCTATTCTGTATTAACAACTCGTTAGTTGTAGAAAAACACATGTACAAAACCAAATTAACAATTGATTCAACTCTTGCATTTAGGTGAAAATAAATAATACCAAAAAAAGTCGCTAAGAGCTTATAAAGTATATCACAATAAAATATTTCCATAACTTAAATAGCACAGTGTTGCAGTTCTTCTGGGTTCAGGCAACTCATGTGAAAAGTGAGTATAATGACAGATTTGTAACTACGAATGTGGAACATCTGATGAAGATATACTTATTATTCCGAAACTAAGATGATTTCATTTGCTGTTTCGTAGACTTCATGGAGATTAACTATGTGAGGATTAGATTTCATTAATTCAAGCACAGCAATTTCATGTAGAATCTCTCCTTTGCAGTCTTGACCTCTTCTTCTTCTCTTTAAAAATTTAGCTGCATATGCTTGACCTGTGGATTTAGCTATACATTTTCTAACCACAGCACACCTTCCTCTACAAAATAAAAATGAAAACATTAAGAACTAAGACATAAATTGCCATTAGAAATAAAAAGGCATGGCAAATGAGTCGAAACTAAAAAACATCCAAACTATTATCAGGGGGCATGCCAAGTCTGGCATGTTCTTACACTATTCCCTGAACATTCAGTTTCAGCCACTGTAGGAGAAAGGATATCAAGCTAGGTGAAGTTTTGGCAAGTCCCAGTACAACTCCCTTTATATACACTAGATAAGCATTACATGGTCAGGTTACCTGGACGTTCTCACTGCAGGATCACAGAATAACTCAGGCTGGAAGGGACTTCTGGAGGTCCCTAGCAAATGTCCTGTTCAAAGCAGGGCCAGCTATGAGATGCTACCAGGCTGCTCAGGGCTTTGTAAAGGTTGGCAATATTATATTAACATCCCGCCCCCCCAAACTCAAGCACATTATAGCATCTACAGGATACAGTAAAAACCAAAGCAAACACCTGTAAAATGTAGAGAATGAACACAGATAACTAAGCACATCTGTACATCTGTGTGGGGGAGAAGGTCTTCAGTGCAGAATATTTTAGAGTCATAAAGAGAATTTCCCTCCACAAATCATGTAATATTGCTAAAAACACTCCAGGTATCTGCAAAATGTTTAAAAGCATCTTAACAGAAAAACAGCCACTACTTAGCATTTTCTTTCTCTTTTAGTTAAAGTATGCTCCTTTATTTCTTAGTCAACTATTTATCTATGGAAATAAAAATGTATTCTGGCAAAGAAATGTTTTTAAAAGAAAACCACATACTATAGTTAAAACACCAAGCTGACTTCTTAAAAAAATTAAGAGAAAAAAATGCAGGTTTATATGCCAAGATATAAACTTCTAAAAAAATAAAGCTTTATAATCACAAGTTTTGCGTCCCCAGGAATGCCTAGTTGCATACTGGCAAAGTGTTTTTAAATAAACACTATTAAAAAAACCCAGCAAAACACAATTTGAAAGGCTAAAATATATTATGCAAAGTTCTAAAAACAGTCATAAAACTGTACACAAAGAATGAGACCTACACTTATATTTTCAAAAAAATTACTTTCCATGCATGTGTTTTGTCACCACAGCATACTATGAATGAACTTAATGAAGAAGCTCAGTGCTATCTATCTTAGCTGCACTTTTATCAAATAAACTGGCTTCTTTAGCAGAAAAGAGTATGTTACTCTGCAGGCTTTGCCTATCTTGAAAAAAACAGACTTCTACTTAAAAATAACTGTATGCTAAACATGGTTTGTACAAATTAAATAAATTATTAACCATGTAAATTTGACCTTTAATCATACTGTTGTTGCTTATTTAGAATTAAATTCAACAGAACAGCTTCTCTGACATCATTTTAACATCAATTAGTTGTACGATTTCTTTGTCCTTTTTTAAAAGCACAAAATTTAGAAAGGTAAGAGTATGAAACTCAAAAGAATAACTCAGAGGTGAAAGTTCACAGTGTGATACATGGACACTTCATTTTAAAAACTATTTGTAAGCACTAAATGCCCAAGTCCTTTTCCAGTTGTTAAACCAGCTTATTATTGCAGAGCATTTTAAGTTATTGAGATAATTTCATAAAATACCAAAGTTTAAGATACTTCGCAACAGCTTGCATTCTCATTTTAACATCACATCACCCTGTCAACCACAAAGGTTTCTCTATAATTAAAAAAAGGGAACTGGTTGAGTTTCATGAGAACAGCAAGATCTCCTCTGATAGCTTTTGCACATCTTCCTTCCAGTTGCTGCAGGTGTAACAGCTTTAAAGGGTCATAATATCTCCAGACTGATTATCTTAAGAATTTCTACTTGTTTATAGTGTATTAGTAGTGTGTCAATTATTAAGAAAAAAAGTTGGTTTAGAGCAGTGGAATTTCCCCAGAAATACAAAGTCAGACCTGAAGTGCTGTACTGAAGCAAGCAAGTGGTTCCTGCTCCTTGTTGCCTGAAAAGCAACTGCTTTACCATCACACTTTGAGTTTGAGGAGAAATACTATTTCAAGTTGTTTTCAAATCCCAAGTTATAAACCACAGAAATTCAACTACTTCAAAAGAAGCCATGCCATGCATACACTGGGGACAAACTACTTAACCCACTAAACAGAACCTGCCAGCTTCATGAATCAGTGTCTTAAAATATCAAAGCACATAAAAGATAAGAGTGTGGGAAGAAGAAATGAGACTTCGTAAGCTTAAGCAGAGAAGAACAAAAGAACCACTTAGAACTAACCTGAAGAGGAAGAAAAAAATTCCAAGTTAAAAGAAAAGCATATTAAATGTATCAGAAAAGCTACAACACAAGGTGGATTTTACATCAAAGTGTTGTAAACACATTTATCATTATTAAATATATGTATACACACACTTTTAGGCCAGGAAAAGTCAAAACTATGTTTGGAAAACATACTGCTCTGTTTCTATTTCTTTGCATTTTGGTGCTTCCATTGTTATGCCTGGTTTTCCATGTACAGGGAGCACTAAAGACTGTTTTGGAATCCACACAAAATCTATACTTTCGTCTGCTTCAAACATCATCTCATAGGCACATACGATCTGAAAATCAAGTGTTTTAAAAATACTGGAGTTCTATAGGATGATGCAATGATTTGCTTCTGTGGAGCTCAGAATTCAAAACTAGAGCTGACAAAGGGGTAAGGACAGAGGAAAGTTAGGGTGCACCTTTTTTTTAATAAAAATAAAAGTGGCACATGCTAGGAAAAAAACACACAATGTAAACCCAAGAGAACAATGAGGACAAAGGAGCATCTTTGCTAACGAAACAAGTTGCAGGTGTGAAGGATCGCTATGTAGCACAGCAAGGCACAACTGTGAGACTGACGCATGCCACTTCTGTTCAAGGAGCCTGGACACTTGACCATGACATTATTTTTGCATGGCTTTACACACAGTTCACTGAATGTTTTCAAGGTATGAATTAATCCCATGATTTCAAAAAAGCATTAATTCAGGTGTCTGAAACAGTATCATAGCTACCAATAATTATTTTTTCTCCTTTTATTTCCTATTTTACAGTTGCAAACATGAGAAAGGAAAGCAGGCTGCAAAACTACTCTGAAATAGCAGGTTGCTCAAAACTTCGACTAATTGCTTGAAGGTGAGAGGGAAATAGAAGAAGGTCTTTGTTTTCCGGACTTAAAAAACTCAAACAAATAATCGGAACAACCAAGTCAAAATCTCCATTCTTTGTTTTGCAGTATTACCCTATGTCGTCTCTTCTTTAGTTTATATACTTGGATGTGTGACTAGATAGGGAAAATGGAAGAAAAGGAACACAATCCCAGATCTACATGCCTGTGAAAACAGGTTAAATCTCTCTGACATTGAACAGGTCGGCAACTTATGTCTCCCTGTACCTTTTCCTGGTCCCTAGAGAACCCTTTGGATACTGCAAAGAAGGGGGTGTGGAAGAAGAGGTGGTAGACTTTATTCCCCATCTACTATCATAAAAGTTTGTCAGAAAAGGTCTATCACTGCACAAAGAATTCTCTTGCAGCAGAAACTCCTCTCACTAAAATAAATAGAAATAATCTTACCTTCCTAGCATTTCTGATTTAAGCATATAAAAATTGTGGAAATTGTCTGTCTTGATTTGCGGCTGGAGAGACATAGCTAACAAGCCAGAAAGGCTTTTATTCTCCAACTTCCTCCTTGACATAGTCAGGAATAGGTCCCTCTCTTCTACCAGTCACCTGTTAAAGCAAAACAATTACAAATTTTGGGAATTCCATATTTACATCAGAGGAAAGTATACAAATATTAGAGTTCAGGTCGAATAGCCTTAAATTTGTTCAGTAATGACCTGAAAACACATTTAAGCACTGTAAAAAAAAATAACAACCCTGAAATGAACACTAACCAAGACATACTAAGAAAACTAATTGTATTTTTTATTTAATAATTTTAAAACTCAAGATAAGGTATTTCTTTGGAGTTTTTATCCCCCTGAAGCGTTTCCAGAGAATATTAGGGATAATCTTCAGTTCTAGTAAAAATGCTAGCAATGACTTAATTATTAATGATGTGTACTTTTTTAAAAAAAGCTTTCTGAAAATAAGCTTTAACTATTCTTTGGATTCTGAGTAAGTTCCAGAAATTCCCTTTACTCTTTCAATTGTTATCCCTGGGGAACTTAACCAAAACTCCTTCCTGTTTGCTGTCTGAAAAGCAGCAGGAATAGCTAACCACAGGAAAGTTTGTTTTTCCAGTGAGAAAATTTACATTTCTTATTAAAGTCACTCATAGCTCAATTAAGTTTCATTTTAACACTACATTAATTGTCAGAAAGCAGCATGAATGGACAACATTCTCTTTGCAAGTTCAGGTCCTTTAGAACCAAATGATGTAGTAATTCTGACTAAATTACCTTAATAAACCAGAAGAATGGCACATTATGACGATATATCCACTCATATTATTTCTACTACTGTTAAAAAACCCCCAGCCAAACAGTAAAAATACTGGGGTTCGACATTCACATTTATATAGGCCTAAAGCATCTCTCCAGGTGAAATGCAAAAGCAAGGCAGAAAAAAACTTACTGAAAGATAACACAAGTCTTAATTGATGGTTTTATTTTCAAGTTACAAACTAGGTTTACCTTTATTAGTGAAAAAAAAAAATCACAAAGCAAATTACAGATAAGATACATTTAAACTTGCAAAAATACACTTTGTTTTCCAATGACAGAAGTGTACTATCAGCAACTTCTGGGGGAGCACTCTAACTAGTTACGATTAAAATATCATCCAGTCTGCATCCAACATTGTTCAAAATAGCAGTTCTTGGAACATGGACATTCATATTGGAACTATTTTGGATTTAAATCATGATTTATACTGTAGCAGGAAAAAAAGCCACACAGTTATGAGTATCTTCAATGCAGCATTTACTAAGCATGAAATACTTTCTTAAAAGTTTATCTGGGGTTCAAAACACAATCTAACATACTAGTCTTTGTATCACTTGATCTGCATTTCTTCTGCCCCAATTATGTGACTGCTTATCATTTAAGAGACTGATTCAGATGTTTAAAATGTTATGACTCTCCTTAGAGCTGTACTCACTAAATAGTTTAACAGTTAAAGTTACCTTGTTACTGCAGTATTTCAGCACAAAAATATTTATTAGACAATTGACCTGATTAAGAGCTTACTAGTATGAAAATCATTATGCAAGCTTTCATAACATTACTTTTAAAGAGTAACTATTAAGGAGAACTTTTTTGTCCTACATTGAATTAACTTTATTTATGTAGTAGGACACCATATCTCCCTCTTTTCAGCTTGCCATTGTCAAGAGGAGAGAAAAACATATATTCATGGCAGATAAAAACCCACAAAGAGGCACATAATCAATTCAGGGGAATGAGATCCAGTTTCAAATTCAATTAGCTGTAAAAAAAGGTACAAATTCTAATACTATTTCCAAAATGAAAATACCTGTATTTTTACACATCTAGAGATGTAATTCTGCTCCTGTACTCGGCACTGGGGAGGCCTCACCTCGAGCACTGTGTGCAGTTCTGGGCCTCTCACTTCAGGAAGGACATTGAGGTGCTGGAGCGGGTCCAGAGGAGAGCGACCAGACTGGGGAAGGGACTGGAGGGAAAATCTTACGAGGAGAGGCTGAGGGAGCTGGGGTTGTTCAGCCTGGAGGAGACTCAGGGGAGACCTTATCACTCTCTACAACTACTTCAGGGAAGCTGTAGACAGGAGGGGGCTGGGCTCTTCTCCCAGGCAATTTGTGACAGGACAAGAGGGCAGGGCCTGAAGCTGCACCGGGGGAGGTTTCGGTTGGATATTTGGAAGCACTTCCTCACAGAAAGGAGGATAAAACATTGGAATGGGCTGCCCATGGGCTGCCCAGGGAGGTGGTGGAGTCGCCGTCCCTGGACGTGTTTAAGAAAAGACTGGATGCTGCACTTAATGGCATGGTTTAGCTGAGTGGTGGTGGTAGGTCATAGGCTGGACTCGATGATCTAAGAGGTCTTTTCCAGCCTTAATTGTTCTGTGATTCTATGAAAAGTCCTGAGTAACAGGCATTAGAAGCATGGATCTCACAGAAATTGGCAGCGGGGTTTTCTTAAGGCAAGCAACAGCAAAGTTGACAGAAGTGCTTACGGTCAGGCCAGGCTGCCCTTCTAAGCGAACCAGGAAGGGCAGCGACGGGTCCGCACCCCACATTCTCGCCCCCTTGCTGCACACCCAGGCCAGCCTTCTCGCCAGTGACCGAGCCCTGCCCGGGGAGGGCTGAACGATACGAAGCACTCCCTTCGCCTTCAACATGCGCCAACGCAGATACCCCCCGCAGAGACTGCCGATTCCCGAGGGCGCTGAAACCCAGCTGGGGCAGGCCGTCAGCATCAGGGCGGGACCCAGCGCAGGGTGCTCGCGATACACCCCAGCTCTCTTCACAAGCATCCTAGGGTGCTGCCGCTAGCTCTTCCCGGGGCGGGGAGACACGCACTAGCGAGACGCGACAGCGGGTGGCGGACGTTGTATGGCGCTCCCACCGCCCCCCCCAGCAGCACACTGGACCCGCTCCCCATCGCCTGCGACAGCCGGGCCAGGAGCTGCCGCACTCACCTCTCCCCGCAACGGTCGCTGCAACGGCCCGCGCACTCGCCAAGCCCCCCCGCCCGCTCAGTCGGCGTTTGAAAAGCGCAGCCCGGTAGATGTGGCTGCCTCGGGCGCGACCGCCCGGCCCGCCCGCTCTAGCAGCAGAGAGCTAACCCGCGCCCGGTAAGAAGCACGCCCGCCCTGTTGCTCTCGCCGCTGGAAGGCAGCTGGGGCGGGGCGCAGCTGCCGGCGGCGGCTGAAGGGGCCGGGAGTGGTAGGCGCCGCATGCGCGAGCCGTTGCCTCGCCCAGCTCCTTCGTACTACCCGAGGTGGTGGAGCCGACGCGGATGGGACGTGTTATTAGAGCTTCTTCTCCTGCGCCGGCAGGGAAGCCCTGGCCGTGTCTAGCCCCGCCGAGGCAGACTGGCTGCCTACGCTCCGGCCTCCGCATGCTGAGCCCGGCGGGGCAAGGCCGGCCGGTTGTTCGGGAGCCGGTGGGGAACACGAATGGGGCCGTGCGCCGCCGGCTCACGTCCGTGGCAGCTGCTGGAGACCCATTTTGTTTGGCCATGCACCCAAAGTGCACGAGGGGTGATGGTGCAGAGGTCAGCCGCACACCGGCACCGACCGCGGGCACAGGAAGATGGGGAAGGTCTGCAGCGTTTTCTTTGTTTGGTCTAGCGTAGCTGGGGCGTCTGACAAGGCGTCTGACAAACCCACAACTGCAGTAAGAGAACTTGGGTGCGCTTACCACCAGAGACTGCACACGGCGATGCTTTTTATGTTAATAACCCAGCCTGCAAAGTCTCAGGCGACTGTATTGCTGGCTAGGTCCAGTTAATAACAAAGTGGCGTACCAGTTCTCACTGACATTTGCATATGCATGTGCAAATGGGAACAGAATCTACTTTTTATTACTTTTATACGAGTAGAAGTCCTAGAGCCAGTTTGACAGTCCTTTTATCATACGTGTAAGTGGCAACAGGGGCTTCAGAACCTCTTTAAGGAGGCCCTGGGTGGTGTCAGGGAGGAAGTTACAACTTTTTGAGGATATAAAATAGTTTTGTAAAGCATGCTTTACAAAGAAGTTGAAATTAAAAGCTGCAATTTGTCAAATTGATTTTCTATGTGAAACAATCCAGCCAGGTGGCCTAGAAATTTGCAAACATCTGCTTTATAATAGATTTCCCTTAAAAGCAGTAATAGTAATGTAGCATAGGAGTTTAAGAGTTTTAAACTTCATTTCAGCAGTGAACTATTAAGAGTTACTGGGTTAATTTTGTTTATGCCATGGTACTAACAGTGAAACAGGTAATTGCTGTATACATACTACAGGACATAAGTCATGCTGTCATAGTAATGCTTACATTAAGATTAGTTACAGTAGTATATTTATTCTGCCTATGAGATAGACAGTTTGAAAAAATGGAAAGTATTCTTGAAGACTTTGGAATATCTTACACCATGCAGCTGGCACAAGAAGATACACCTACTAAGAACAGGAGCTGCATTTCAAGTGTAACTCCTGCTCATTTGAGTTTCTATACAGATTTTTAGCATCTTAAGCTGGGGGTATTTTTGACAAAAATGTTCAAAATTGTTACTCTCTCCCACAGAATCCCTCCATCTCTGCAGAGTTCCAGACCGTACCCTTTCTTCATTCATTTCAAACACATCTGCCAAATACAAATACAACATGTAGAAGCAGTTGGGTTTGTTGAGAATCATTCTTTGTGCAGTCTGAAAAGCAAGTAGCATTCTGAACATACCAAGTGATCCACAGGAGTAAAATTAAGTGATCACTACAATTAAGATGGTTTAGGTTATTATAGCACATGGTGCCAAGAAGTAAATGACAGTGCTTATGTTTTTCTCTTTTGCTGTTTGTGTACCGATCCCTTTCAAGGCCAAGATTTTCTCTACTGTCTTTAAGTTCTTAAAAATCAAATAAATACTATAAATGTTTCATGGCATGTATGTTGTTGTAGTCTTGGTTATCTGTTTATATAATGCCATAGAAACATGTATGGCACTTAGAGAAATGTGTAATTGGCAGGACTCCACCCTGAGAACTTTGGAACTTTAGTTAGACACACCGCCACAGAGAATGACAAAGGGTGGAGAAGGGGAATGGTGGGCTGAAGGTCGACAGTCCAGGATCACATGAACCACGCTTATAACTAGAGCATACATCTGGTCATTATTTGATGTATTTTAATTATCCCAACAGTGTTAACTTCCTAATTCCCATTTTTAGTAACCTCTTACTTTCCCTAGTTATCTATCCATTACAAAGCTGGCTTTTTACAGTCTTTAGAGGTTTTAATGACAAGAACTATTGGATCAGTTCTGATCAAGACCTTAATCAGTTATCCATGTGGCAAAGCTGTGAGGTACATCTTCACATTCATGAGAACAGTAGGTGTTTTAGGTAGCTAACCTTGTGGGAAAAGCTCAGTTCCCTCTAGAAGTGTTGATTTCAACTCAGACGTGTCAGGGGATTGATGTAATTTGGACTGAATACACAACAACCGACATTTCTCAGCAGATGACTGCATTGCTGTGGTGGGGGACAAGTGCATAACATTAAGAGCCACATATATGGAAGCTGAGAATGTCTGAACTGCCTTCTCTAGCTCATTTGCGGCAACTTCTTTGACAAGACTGACACAGCAAGACCCTGATCTGTAGCACCAAAAAAAGGCCTTAAAATACAGGAGACAAAATAGTAACTTCATTCCACAGGGTAGTACAAGTTTCAGTAATGCAACAACACATGCAAAACAAAACTTTACCTGAGGATCTTCAGTGTCTTGCAGTTCAAAAGTGATGGGGAAAGATCCATGTTTTCTAGTTGTCGCCTCTACTACTGCAGCTTCTGCTACTGAAGCAAGAGCAAATCTGCCTGCGAATGGATGCCTGGTGTTGTGCAAATTACCTGCAGCTGTTTGCTTGGCGGAAGAGCATGGAGTTGGCATGCCAGAACACCACAGAGTAGTAGGCTAAATGAAAACTGTGCTGATCCATTGCATCTCAGATCACAGCATAATGCTGCTTGTCTTAGGGGGGATACTTCTGTACAAACTGACAATGAATGTTGTTTCTCTTACTCTGTTGGGATAAAATAAGCAACACCAAACCCAACCCCTGCAAACCACTGCCCTATAGGGATTACCCATTCCCCAAATATCTACAAGGGCACTGTTAGCTGAAGCAACCTCTCTGATACCAAATGCCAAACTAAACCATGAAATATTCAAAGCACAGAATGACATTTTGCCACAGGCCTCTCAGAATTAGTGTGCCACCTCCTGCCATATCTGCAAGCATGCCACCTCGTGCCATATCTGAAATAGTCAGTTCTGGACATGACCTAATCATTGAATACATATACCCCCTTCATCCCAAAAGAATTATTATGGTTTTATTAAATACAGGTAATTTTTAAAAATCAGACTTTTTTTGCCCATGCCAAAATCTCTGCAGATAGGAAATAAGCAACAAAGGCAATCCTCAATGCAGTGGGCAAAGTCTCTCAATTTCACCCAGTCATTGCTTACCACAATTGCCTCAGTGTCACCCAGCACAAGCCTCAAGCAAACTCCAGTCTTTATACTGAGGGAAACATCAGCAATTGTTCAATACATTGCCTCAGTTATCAGTGATCTGGATGGAAACATCTTTATGAGTCTAACATTAAGAATGATGACAGACAGGAGTCTGAAAAAGCTCAAGTCTCAAAGCGTCTTCCCACAGCAGTGTCCCTTTGATGGTATAGGTTAGCTTGCATCACACTTGTGTTAGAAGTAAGATAGCACAATATTACCTTCTAGAAAAAGTTTTAAAATAATAGAAATATCATTTCAATGTTAAGCGTCTATAAAGAGCTTACGTTAACGCACATGGGAAGTGACAGCTTGCCATTTAACCATTTTAGAGCAAAGGCCTCTTTGGATTGTGTCTCAGTGAGGAGAACCCTTGCCTAAGTGCTGAATAAAGACAAGTATCTCTTACTGGAACCAGTATTGTCTTTTAAAAAAGTAGAAGGAAATCTTTGGTGGGGGACACTGGCTTTTACTGACAGAAAAAATGTATTTCCTTGAAAAAATACAGTGCTTTTCTGTGTTACAGCCACTGTTGTAAAGTATGTTGTGTACAGTTCTGATACTCCATTCAAAAGCAGAGACTTAGGCGAAGACTGGGCCTCTCCAACTGTAGTAGTTGACTGTGTTTTGTTCATTTAATTTATCAGGTTTTGTTTCATACATAGTTCTTGTTCAAATTATGTTGCATGTGGCTGCAGAATCTTTATTTTCTCCACTTTCAAAATTAATATTTGCAACATGCCAGACTCCATAGGCCACCAGAAGTGACTTAGAAAAGGTGATGATCTTGTGGTTTCTCTAAAGTTTTTAAAATGCTGCAAAAGACATAGAATGTTCTCAAGCTAAGAGGTAGTAATTTAAAAAATATTACAATATATTGAGAGTCACAATAAGAGTTGATTTCCAAAGTGGATTTTGTAAGAAGATTTATTTTAAGCAAGTG